>JAODXP020000004.1:688620-737639 GCA_027497455.2 Sardinella longiceps
TCTGATTATTATTTTTGTATCATTAATGCCTTTTTCTGAATATAAACATTATATAGTCTAATAACTTGGTCATATGTCTGCTACGTAGTAGTAGCCTACTGGGGGTAGTAATATAACGGAAATGGTAGACTATAGTACAACAATATTGACACACACACAGACACATGCATGCACACATACACGCAGACATATACCAACCCCCACCTGCCATACCCCCAGACACTGGTGATAACCAGTGTTTTAAGATTCCTGAGCCGTGAGAATTTATCAGCCCAGACGGCAGGCTGAAAAATGCCCCCCTCCCCCTCCCCTACACACAAATTATAACAAAGTATACTTATTATATAATTTTCATTATAATATACCATTTTTCAAGCACAGTGCACAAGGTGCGTATTACTATAAAAATAACAAGAAACACACACACACACACACACACACAGACACGAGCGAGGAAAGCAAAGCAAAAAAGACAAAACTGAAATATGAAAATAGCATGGAAATGAAAATATATGGTAGGTCTGATATACTGTACAAAATATAATAGAGGGGACCACTCTTTCATTAAGTAAGCCTATGAGTTATGGCTTAAAGTGAAATTTTGACACTTAAGCTGCTCTTTTTCTTCATGGTATACAAATCACTCTTTTGTCAAAATGAAAATTACATTGGTAGCTTTTTAAGATTTGGTACTGTTTCTGTTAACCCAAGGTGCCACGAGTTTCAATGGTCCAAGAGGAACTTGTCCCAAACATCTAAATCACTGTTTCAGCTTCAGCACCTGAGTTTCACTTTGAGGTTGCCATTAAATGACAACACTGGAGGGGTAGATTTTGTGACAGGAAGGCAAATCCAAAGTTTAGGTGCAAATAGTGACCGGCAAGTTCATAACAATGGTAGTTAAATTGATGATTCTGCGTCATTCAGTTTGCAGGCTTGTGCAAAGGTTATATGCTTGGAAGACTCTGAACCATCGCTTTAAGGCACAGATTGGTGGAACTGAGTCAGTCAGGGATAGAATCTTTGATAATGGTGCTAGTCTGAGTAGAGCCACATGTTCAAAAGCAGTAGTAGAAGTAGGAAGTTTTAGTAGTAGTAGTAGTAGTAGTAGTAGTTGTCGTTGTAGTAGTAGTAGTAGTAGTAGTAGTATAGTAGTAGTAAAATTGTAGTACCAGTAGATGGTGTGATAATTACAGAATTGGACAACAATCCACATGATCAGTCTGAAGTAGGCCTAGTAGAATAGGAGTAAGGCCTAGCCTACAGTAGCCTCATAACCATTCCAGGCATCATTCATGGATGCATGAATTGGGTTGTGGATCTGAAGACTAGATACAAATCATTTGAATAGACAAGAGGTTACGTAATTTTATAAAGGGCAAAGGCGTGTTAGGCCTATAGGCAAAGTGAGTGCTCATAGCCAAGAAGATAAGTAACCTAGTCTAGTAGGCTACTTAATCAAGTTTAATAAAAACAATAAAGGTTTCTTTATAAGAATAAAGAGCTTATGTTGAATAATCTACTAAGGAAAAGACGGCCTTACTTTAACCTAAGGTAGCCCCATTGGCAAAGTGAAAAAGAGAGTCTGCTTTAGAGACAACCATAAAATAGGCTATTTTCCTTGTTAGTAGAAGCAAAGAGTTTGATTAAAGTCTTTGAGAATGTTTCTTTGCAGTGTATGAGACCTGGCTTCAGTAGAGCCTCGCCCCTTAGGGCAAATGCGGTGTTTTTAAGATCCAATAAACTTTTCCATATATACAATAGCCAATCATATTGCCCCAACTCTGTGTTCTCTTATTGGTCTAATTTACGTACGTTCTGGTACGTAAAACCTTGATATTCACAACAAGAACTACGTAGATCTTCACGTCCACCGAATGGATGTTGCTTTTAGGGTAGGTAGTATTCGTTGCCTGAAAAGGCGTAATGACGTTGTACCTCAGGAAATATCCAACTTCGTGTTACTTCAGCCTTTTCATTCAAGATGGTGTTAGAAACAATTTCTAGGATAATCAAAATCCAGCTTCCAGCCTACCTCAAAAAACTGCCTCTGCCGGAGACAATAGGAGGCTTTGCAAGGTTAACAGGTAAGTTAACCAAATAGGCTAATGTTACTTTGCTAGATTCAGCTTGCCACTGTGGACAGAAATCCTAAGTAGCCCGTCGGCTTGTTTGCATCGAAACTTCCGACATAACGTTATACTTTGGAATTGTCTGTCTGTACAAGTAACGTTAGGTCTACTATTGGAACATTCAACCGGAGGCATGTTGCACATGTGCTCGTTTGCCTCTGGTTTCCCTTTAATGTTATTGAATTGCGTGTAGCCTACCTGGCAGCAATTTAGTGAGCGTTTATTGGTTCAAAGGTAACGTTAAAGTTAAAGTTAAGGGAAGTAACGTTACAGTAACCCAGTGTAACGTTAACAGATTGTTGCCATTTCAATATTTCGAGATACCTTACCCGTCTCGAGGACAAGGTCGCCTATGGCACTTTCGGCAAGGTTATTTCACGCGTCTGATTGCATCCCAAACTTACTGTGTGTGAGCATATTTGGGAAGTGTAACGTTATGCATTATCCAATGCGGACTCAACAGTGCATACAAGTCAAAAGTGGGCTAACGTTACTTCATGTAAGATCATGACCAAATGCATTTTGGAGAGAGCCTTAACCTACTCAATGCCTATGTGTAAGGATTTCGATTATGTCAAAAGCACATCGAGATAGCCTATGGTCAACTAAGTGAAGTTATATTAGGAACTACATTTGGAACTTGTAGGCCTATTTGCGAGGTGGATAAAGCAAATCACAAGTTGGCCTATAGTATACTTTGTGGATACATAAATTGTGTTTTGAAATCCACCACTAGGTTATCAAGAACAGGCAATAGGCTACTGGAACATCCACTTCTTCTAGGCATTATGCCTTGATTAGCTTTGGAAGTGTTTGTGTGGTGTCTTAATGGTCAGATACAGGTGAAAACATTACTTTATCCAACCATATAATCTTGCTATGCTATTAGGAAATTGACCTTCAGTCTTACACTCTAAATGCGCTTCCTTCAGTGGCAGCCTTATGTTTGATTGAATCCATATCAAAGCATTAGTGTGTAAGGTTCCAGGATTTCATCTGTGCCCATGTCTAACTCTTGTTTGTTTTTCCCTCCAGTTTCTGAGTGGTTGCGCTTGTTGCCACTTTTGGGCATTCTGGCCCTTTTGGGCTACCTGACCATTCGCCCCTTCCTTCCCAAAAAGAAGAAGCAGAAAGACAGCATCATAAATTTAAAAATCCAAAAGGAGAACCCTCGAGTGGTCAATGAGATCGACATTGAGGACTTGAGGAGTACAAATGTTTGTTACTGCAGGTGTTGGCGGTCCAAGACTGTGAGTGACCTTTTTAACCTAACCTAACCTAGCCTAGTTCTCTGCTATTGGGGCATACAAATTAGTGTGACCCATGGCCTTGAGGGTTCATGGTAATGCTGCATATTTTCTGCATGAAAGCCTTATCAGCATTCAATAGCCTGTGTTTGTGGTTCCTGTTTCAGTTTCCTGTTTGTGACCGATCACACATAAAGCACAACGAGTTGACTGGTGACAACGTTGGACCGTTGGTACTGAAGAAAAAGATTCTATAATCCCTGGCTTTACTGCAATAGAAGGATGGGCTCATCTCTCTCTTGCAGACTCTAGGTCTTTTTCAAGGTTTATTCAGTTATTTAGTAAAATATGTAATTTTTAATACAGTGCCAATATTGTTTGGTTTTAAATGTTAAAAGACATTTGTTATTCTTAAACCAGTTTTACTAGATATCTGGGCCAAATACTGTAGATCTGTCTTCGATGTTTGATCTTATGTGCCTTTCAACTTTTCTACGCATTTCTGTGAAAGTATGACAGTCTGTTAATGCCTTAGTTACAGTTTAATGTGCAATATTACTTGATGGGAGGGAAGGGAGGGAGGGAGGGGGTGGGGGGTTGAAGATGGTGAATGTACAGTCAGTGAATTTATCAAATGATTCAGACAGGACATATGTATGTATGACGGTTAAAGGAGCTGCTACTGAATACTCCAGTTCAGGCTTTGGTGCTGAGATACTGTAACAGTCAGTTGTACTTGAAAATTCTTAAATGACTGTGTGGTGACTTCAGTTCCTGGTTTGCTAGGTTCCATCATGATTGCACCAGTCAGTAGTTGTCGCTTTTTTTCCTCCCTTTCCTCTTTTTTGATAACAGGGGGTTGTATAATGATGCAGGGAATGGAGACCCGTTTCCTCCTGCATATTAGGGAACACACAATTTTCAACCCAAGTTTTTGTGAGCTGTACATCTTTTGTCTGAGTTCAAATAATTTTACATCTGATGCCTTAATATAATAATTATTGTTTGAAAGCAATTTGTCAATCTTGTGCATTTTCAAGTATTAACTACAACCAAGATACATGTAAGTACCATTGATATGCATCGTTTCACAATCTGTACCATCTTTTATTCCATTGTCGGTTGTCAGTAGGGTGTGAGGATTTAATACCTATTGCAAGCACCTCTCTCTCATGCAACAACTGTAAGATTGCAATTTAAATATTTTTAGTCTCCAGAATCCAGTTAGGTGAAGACATTTCTTGTGGTAATAATACTATAGATCAGATATGCTGAAATACTTTTGTACAAAAAAGGACTATAAATATTTGCTTTTTTACTTAAGTTTTGGACAATGGTTCATTTCTTGAACAGGTACTAACCACCACACACAAATACAAATGTGCCCAAGCTCTGAGAGGCACAGGCAAATATGTTCATCTAATGACAGTGCGAACTATAATGTCATCAAAACAAGATTATCTTGTTTACTTATATTTGCATTTCCCAAATATCTCACCTTGCAAATGTGCTTTCGAATGAGGAAGGAGGGGAATTACCTTCATCTTTTTTTTTTTTTTTTTTTTTTTTTGCCTGAGAGCATGCAAATTAATATCCTGCCAACATACAAAGTACAATGTGTACATGTACACCATTTACCAATATTCCCAAAACACTGCAAGAGTGGAAAAGGTAACGTCTTCATTATCTTTTTAATATCAATCTGCTTGGAGGAGTTTATGTTCTATAAATGCTTTATCTACAGAGGTAAATGGCATAAAATAGACTGGGATAATTCTATGCAACTTGGAAAGACCACTTGCCTATCACTGCCATTCCTCTACAACACCCCTTGCCTCACAAAAAAAAATATTCAAAACAACTAAATTTGCATATACCTTTATTCTATACTTTACTGTTGCACCCATTAACACCAACGAATAGTGTTCATATAAAGAAAAGCTCTATGACACAATACAAAATATATGATCTATCAACACAGCAGTGAAACAAAACCATAAACATTTAAATGCCAAGACAATAAAAGAGCACACATATCTTAAAAAAATCTCAATGGACAAATAAAATACACATTTTAAACAAAAGGAGGATTACCTGAACCACAACAACAACAACACATAAAGGCCGCAATTAATCATTATTATAACCAAGCTCTGCTTTATATCCCACATGTTGCAAAGCATAACTGGACAAATGGCTTTTGATTGTAATGTTTTTTAAGTCTTTATATAGTCATGTTTAAAATGTACTGTGTCCTCTATTCACTTCAACAAACACTTCAAATAATTCATATAATTGTCTAACTTCAATAGAAGTCAACACTAATTCAATGCTAAAATCTTTCCAAAAAAATGATTAAATAAATAAAGCTTTTGGTTTGAAGTACCAAGCCCATACCACTTGAGTTGGCTACTCACTTGCTTTTTAACATTTAAAGCAATATTGACAGACTATTAATGTTAACAGGCTATTGATTTGGTCTTTTTTTTTTACTGGCCAGGTGAAGTGATTGGGGATTTATGGGATGATGGACAGTGTGTAAGCCCTTTATGAAAGGTGTAATCTGGAATTTGCAGGACTATAAATACCCGCATGATTCAGCTGGTCCAGCCACATGTCAGCAAAAGCCCCATTCAAAATAGGTGGGAACTTGCTGGCCAAGACGTGCACTTCCTTCCTCCTCTTGTATTATAGGTCACCTCTTCCAATACCAAAACACCTCCCCTTCCCCGGCTGTCCACTGGCAGTGAAGAGTACATCAGATGGCGCTTTCATAGGTGACTGGGGTGTCTGTTGATTGTCTACCCCCCAGACCTGAAGCACAAAACAGACCAGACAAAACACCAAGACTGCAAAATATGTATGTGATTGTGTGCCTTTTCATGTCAGCACAATCAATTTTATGGTAAAAGTACTGTATATGCTAGGCTAAATCTGTGGCATTCAGCAGTTTAAACTATTGTGAAATTACACTTCTTTGATTATATTCTTCTAAAAAACTACGAAAGTATAGAACCTAGCTACTGTATGCAGATGCACATTATACAGTAAACATCATTCATAGTGTCATACAGGGACTAGAACCAAAGCGACAAAAGCTTAATTTCATGTAATATGTTCACATTTTAAGTGAGAATGTAATGCATGGCAAGAGGGTTAAAACAAGAAAGAAAAATGAAATGAAGATGTGTAAAACCCTAAGTGAGCTCCACTCATAGAGATGGACGGGAGTAGGAGAGTTTACCCCAAGCTGAGGGGTTCTTGGGCTTCTGTAGGAGGTATGGTCCAGACAGGCCAATCAAAATGGCTCCAATGGGCGCTGTGATGAGGATTGAGAGCACCGCCACTGTCAGCACATTCATCCCGTACTCCTCCAGCACTTGATCATCCTTTTTGCGAGCCATGTCAAGAGCCGTGGACCCAATAGCTGCCTGTAGACACATTAGCACACCAAGTGTTTATAACATTGAAGAAACATGCATATCCGTTCTGAAAGAAGTTAACCAGTTGCTCAGTTGGGGTACTATTTTCGAGTGAAAGAGGATCTTCAAGGCTGCTTACTGTTGTTATAGTTATCATTCTAAAGAGCATCGATATGGAACAGTGGTGAAACTTTTTTTTTTTTTTTTACCAGATAAACGTCAGAGGTGTCCAGTTATAAAGAATTAACGGCCACCCTCTCAGCCAATCAAAAAACAGTCAATCAGGTGATAAATCAACTTATGACATGTCATAGTTGTGGTAAGAGATGATGGCATCTGTCTTATACTTAGCCTAACTGAAAAGTAAGCTGGGTTGAGTTTCCCAATAACAACAATGGCAACAACTTTGTTCTTCAGAACATTCTTAACCTTTTTATGTGTTGCACAAACATGATTGTAGCCTGAACATGTCTTCACTGCTCAGAGACATTCTTAAGGAGAGCTGTCCACATCAATGGCGCCAGAAAATAATTTAATTTGGTGAAATACAATGGGGGAATTTGATCAGTTTGATCATGCCAACTGCAGAATCAGATACAAACATAAAATTTGAATCATGCCACAATTGATTATTAGACTACTACACTTTACAATGTTCAAGTAGGTTCATGTATTGCAATGCTGGGATCTTTATGTGGACAAAGGAGCAGTAGCAGGTAGCCAGAAGGTTTCATGCCAATTCATTCATAAATTAAACTCAGAACAAAAGTAGGGACACCATTAACAACATAACACATCTTCAACTAACTAAACTCTACACACTTGGATCACGCAGCACGTTTCACTCGCAGCTAACTCTTCTAGTTCTTGACAAAACTTTATGATATTTACAGTCAAATTACTATTAATAACTGACCTAACTAATCCTCACACCATTACTGCATGAACACTCAACCAAAAAGGTAGACAAATTCTATATGTGACGAAAGGAATAGAGAGAGACACAGATACATGTGCACGGACACACGTATGCGTCAGGCAACACATGGACACTCAAGAACAGTCCAAGAGGAGACTCTACACTATGCTATTTAAATTTAGACTGCTAAAATCACCTAGTGTAATGCCCACTTATTACCATTGAGTATTTAGGCTTACTTCAATGAGGAAGAAATAGCCTATCAAGATAAGTCTAATATTACAGTGCAGGTTGCATTGGGATACTCGTGTCTGTAAACCTTATGAAAAACTTGTATTTTTTTTATTGTATTATTACTATAATAATAATAATAATAATAATAATAATAAGAAGAAGAAGAATAGACAGCAATTAACAGATGCAGAACTGGAACACAGGCTACATTTCATACATATTGATGTATTTTATGGCTAAGCCGTGTAGCCCGAAGATTCTCTGCATATATAGAGCGTTAACTAGTCCAACTGCACCCTCGAAAAATCAGTCATAAGACCATAAGTCCTCATGGCTCGTGGCTAGTCGTAATGGCTGTGCAAAACCCACTTGCTACCACCAGGGTATGTCTAGATTTGCAGACTAGTTATGAACTACTTGGGCTTACAGTGTTTTTTTGGAAATGCTGATTTGGCTACTTAATACAGTATATAACAACTAATCTGATGTACCTGTACTGTGGCTTTGGGCATCCAGGCAAGGGCAATAAATATCTTCTCTTTGAAAGTGAAGCCAGCACACATCACCATGACAAACGTGAAGAGAACACGAACAGTCAGTGCAATAAGAAGAGCAGCAATACCTAAACCTGTGGAGGGCAGGACGGAGAGAGACAGACACAGACAAGAAAGACACAAAGGAAAAATGCAAACAAAAAGAGGATGATGAGTACTGTGTGTTTGGGGGTGGGGGGGCACTTCTCTAACAGTCTTTAGTAGTTTGCATGGCCACAATTTTGAGCCACACAATGGACAGAGGTTCCGGTGCTTACCCACAGTGTGGCCGTCTAGATCGGCGAAGGTGATCTCTGTACCTATGAGACCAAAGAGCAGAGGCTGGAAAATTTCCCAAGCGGTCCCCACTATCTCCTCAACAGGTTCCTGGAAAGAGAGATGCGCTATGTGAGAATTAACCAGGAAGGATTAAGGGACTTTTCTGTGCCCCCTCACTAGCAGACATATTTTTGAGCAGTTCACTCTTCAGTGGGCTGAGAGGATTTCAGCTGGCCCTGACCATCTGTTGCACTGCTGCTGCTTATGCAAGGTTATACAAAGAGGTCCTGCTATTAACATTGACTTATACCTTTGACTGCCAAAATGATGAATAGGAAACTGGACAATGATAAGCAAGCACTAAGATAACTAGAGGAGCTTTGAGTTTGGAACTATTTGAGAGATGACTACAAAAGTGGCTAAGTTGAGTTTGAGGAACTAAGACGGAGAGAGAGAGAGAGAGAGAGAGAGAGAGAGAGAGAGAGAGAGAGAATATATGTCAACGCACTGTGAAATTTTGAAAAATTGTGTGAAATTTCAAGGCGTCTTCACTTGTGCTCATTATCTTGTAATGTCTGTTACATGTAGCCATTCCCCTCATCTAACATAATTTTCTCCTATGGCAGACTAAATAAAGTAAGCTTGACCTTGGATTCTACTAACATGTGGAACAGCAAAAGAAGAGCAAGGACTCAGCTGATTGATACTGAAATAATAGGAGAGAACTACAATGTCTGCATCACACTGAGTGGATCTACAGTATTAATAATTTCAAGGCAACACTTCAATTGACAGCTAGGAACATAATACACTCATAGTAGCGGTCATGAATTGCTCACAACTGACCAATAAGGGTTTTTGGGGGGTTTTTTTCGGGGCCGATGCAGATACCGATATGTGTGAGTCAGGGTCAGCCGATGGCCAATATCTGCAGCCAATATTTGGAGCTATTTCTAGAGCCGATAACTGGATGTTTGCATGCTACCGGTAATAATAGCTTAAAAGATAGCAAAGTTCTCAACCTAACAAAAATATAAAATTAACACTAATTAATTTCCATTATAGTTGCAATCATGTATCTAATCTCATCAGCATTCATGGGCAGGTGTCATAGGCTACTAGACCTGCTATCCTTAGCCTATGCATAAAATTTGCCCCTGCCCCTTTAAGACAAAAATTAATAATTAAATAAAGCAGTTACGTATCACTTGTAGCGAGAGCGGTAGAGAAAACATCTCGGTTGCAGTGACCAAGTAGCATTTATGTGCTAATCTAGCTCAGCATTACTATCTGTGATCATTAACAGCTGTGACATCTTAGATACAGTACATGCAATACAAAGGCTGATTCTAGCCTTTGCTTTATTATATTAGGTTACTCTCTGATCTGCTGCATTAGTGATCCATCTGATTTTGAAACAGTATTACCAAACAAACAAAACTACTCATTCATTTTCTGAGGCGTTTCACCAGGGACAGTATTCTCCAAATAGCATGGTAGCTTTTGAAGAAGACCAAGAAGCATTCTGTGCTAATCTAGCTCAGCATTACTATCTGTGATTATTATCATTAACAGCTGTGACATCTTAGCCTGACACGCCAGACTATATCATAAGAATGTGTGCAAATTAAAATTTGCTACCGCTAGGGGTACGTCTAGAGTTCTAGGCTAGTGACATCTTGCAATACATGCAATACAAAGGCTGGTTTAAAAATGCCAAATATCGGCCAGATATATCAGCCAGGTAGATATATCGGTCGTCCTAGAGCTACATAAGACATAACTCCACATTCAAATCCAACCTTTCATAAATGTGAAAGAAAGAATTGCTGATAACTTTGTGACCTGATCATGTAACGTCTAAATGTTTCATTTATCATTTTACTACATAAGTTAGTAAGCATTCATAATCACATCCAAGTTTAACATTGAGAAGTAAATTACATAAATATGACCTGGACCCCAGAACAGAAGACAGGGTTAAAGTTGATCATTACCTGATAAGTAATTATGTCTTATGTTTTATGCAACATTTAAATTATATGCTTGATGGATCTGGACTTGCCCATTGACTCTGATGTGACATAACAGGTTTAAACCAAAAACAGCAATGCTGCTTGGAAACCACTGGACTGGAGCAAGCTCGACTGAAATGTTTCTTTATAAAATAATAATAATATTAATAATGTAATCTTTACATGTAATTATAAAGTTTTGCTACCTTGGTAATTCTCAAATGTGACAGCATTATGAATGAATTGGTCAGATTCATACATTATACCTCACAACCTGTGTAGCACAGTGACATATAAAGTAGATTTTATAACATATACAGTAGATGTGACATGATCATCTAGCTAACAAACAAAAACAACAAAAAATGCTGCTTGGCGACTGTTGGACATTTATGAAAGATTGGATATGAATGTTGAGTGATGCCTTATGGCAAGGTCATGAATGCTTTGTGGGCAGCTGCTATGAATGTGTTGAATGAATGCCCTCCCTCTTTAAGTCTTACCGTAATGTTGATGGGCACTCAATCATTTTATGGCTATTTTTATTAGGGGAGGTGTATTATTGGGGATATACTGTAACTAACAGCAGCAGATGAGCAACTGAGTCCTAACTTTTCACAGATGTGACAACAGTGACCCTTGGTGGCTGGCAGATTACATTTCGGAAAGAAAGGCTGAGACACTTCCACAAGTTAGTGTGGAATGTGGGAAAGACCAGAGAGTTGATTGAAATAATTAAATCACCCACCAACAGAGAGAGAGAGAGAGAGAGAGAGAGAGAGAGAGAGAGAGAGAGAGAAAGAAAGAAAGAAAGAAAGAAAGAAAGAAAGAAAGAAAGAAAGAAAGAAAGAAAGAAAGAGAGAGAGAGAGAGAGAGAGAGAGAGAGAGAGAGAGAGAGAGAGAGAGAGAGAGAGAGAGAGAGGCTCAGTGGCCAATGTTATTTCTCCCAGTTGGATGCTGTCAGTAAGGTTCATACACACACATAAACACACAGTAGGGGAGGAGAGAGAAGGAAACCTGACCTTATTCTCCCAGCCCACTCCTGCTACGAAGGCCAAGACCAGAGTGCAGAGGCCTCCAGAGCCTGGGAAGCCAGCCACGTTACTGCCAAACACAGCAAACACAGACAGGCCCAGCACAAAGAAGGAGCGCTTCATCACCACATGTTTCTATAGCAGACAAAACAAGGAGAGAGGGTCAAAATGATACTTATGACTGCATATTACCCTGTGATGTATATGGTGCTACACACAATCAATAACAAACAGCAAGGGTATCAGACTTTTTTCCCTATGTCCAGATCCTTGTATCCAAAAATTGTATTTTAGTTAAGTCATACTTTACTTGATGCGATATAGGGTTCGTCATGAACATTACAATTTCATTAATGTTTATGACTTTTGTCAACTGGTTTTTGTAATGTCTGCACCCCAACCAGTGTCAACATTATATTAGAAAAACAGGTAACACTTTATTTGAAGGTACTGTCACAAGACTGACATTACACTGTTATTAACTATGACGTGATACTGTCATGAATCTGTCATAAACTTTATTCGCCCATACCCTAACCCTAACCATGACGCAAGGTGCATTTCATTATGGATTACATAAAATCTTTCCCAATTAACTTGTCAAGATAAAACCTTCCTCTTATAACTATTACAAATTATTACTTGTTACTGCTGAAATCTGTTTGCCCGACAAAGACTTTCTGCTGAGTCAGAGATAAGATTCAATTACCCAACTCGGTCAAGGCCATGACCTATGCTTGCCCATTTTAATGTGTTCCACTAGACACTGCAGAAACAAATATCCATTGGGGCACACAGGACAGTCACACAAGACAAGTCAGATGACTGAAATACAACCGGAATATTATACAGCTCACTCCATCCACTTCAGGCATCTTACATTTACATTGCATCTAGCAGACGCTTTTATCCAAAGCGACTTACAAAACAGGATTAACATTTAAGCTACAACACAACTAAGTTTAATTAAATACCTTAATAGGAGTGCTATTTGTTAATAAGAAAGTGACAGGAGTTGAAGGTGTGAGGGTGTGATTTCTTAAGTGCCTAGTCAGTGCTTTCCAAGTAGCTGAAGGTGACTGTCTGGGACAGAGGGTATTCTTGGAATAGCTAGGACTTCTAGGACTTCTCGAAAGGTGAAGATAGCGTCAGTCCCTCTAGTAGTGGTATTTGTGAGATGGTTCCATCTTACTGGGGACCCCTAAATGGCTCTAGGGTCATTGTTTGCTCTACTGCATTCCTTACCTGGTCTTTGCTGGGGAAGTACTGCAGGAAGAAGCCCAGGAGAATTCCGGCAACCATGCCACCCAACACCTCCAGCACACCGCGTAGTATGTTAAACCAGGTAGCGCCTTGAACAACACACACCAGATTACATTTACTATGATGTCAAATAACTATTAAATCAAACCTCCTACACATGATCTATAGTTATAAATCCTCTGCTATGATCAGACTTTGATTCAGATTAATTTTGATCTCACGGTACTCCTTCACCCTAAAACAACACTGTAAAAACTTACTTTGTTGACCTTTCTATTCTATCAATGTCAATTTATGGACATACAGTATACTGGCATCTGAAAAACTGTTAGCCAGTTCAATACCACTTCTATTTTAAGCCTTACAGAGGGCTTTTCTCTAGTGGTTGCAAGCCTTGTACCTGAGGAAAACGCCACGCCCATACAGGTGGTGAAACCAGTGATGGCTAAGATGTCGTCAAAGCTGCCCGCTGCCATGAGGAGGGTGGGCACCCCCTGCTCTACCCCATAGCCATCCTTCTGCAAGAGGAGCATGGAGGGTACCACCACCGCTGGGGAAACTGCTCCCAACACAAATCTGCCACAGAACGACGTAAACAGCCTCCGCATGAAACAAACTTAACGTAACCAAATGCTCCAAATAGTGTGATATATATCTATTTTAAGTTTTAATGCACTTTTGTTTGCACTCCTATAGAGTGGTATAGCAAAACAGCATTTAGCCTAGATCACTTAGAACCCATCTCTGCTTATACATACTCCAGCAATATTTTATGGTTAATTAGTTTAGATAAAAATAATAAACATGTATTGTTGTTTACTGTACCCCAGTATGAAGCCCCAGACCCAGGGCAGGCCCATGATGAAGTGGGCGGCCACCGCTATGGTGCTGGCTTCGATCAGGCATGGCCCACACGCCACTCGCACACAAACACCCTTCAGCTTCTTCAAGGCCTAAGGACATCAGACCAGAACAGGTTTACACTTCAACTAAATCCAGGCATGGCTTCAAAGTCATTCTGCTAACTACACTGAATGTGGAGAGTAAAGTGTCTGATGTTGTCTGAAACGACTGATGTTGCACTATTAAGTAAAGCTGACTAATACTAAGCAGACGCCTTTATCCACAATGACATGGACTCATAATACTGTAGGTCACCCGACTGTCAGTCCAGCGTCTAGCCTCTGATCTTATGTATTTGTGGAGTGAAATAAAGATTACATTTAATACGAGAGAAGTAGTGGTTTGTAAAGGAGAGGTATAAGAGTCGAGAATGGAAAAGGACATACTGATGCATCCAGACCCAACCCAGCTCTAGCCAGAATGACAGCAAGGGCAATGGTCCTCAGAGCAGCTGACCAATCTTTGTCGATATAGACAGCATCTTTGATCTTTGGGATGTTCCTGAGAAGGATACCCGCTAGCAGCATACCTAGAGAGAGAGAGAGAGAGAGAGAGAGAGAGAGAGAGAGAGAGAGAGAGAGAGAGAGAGAGAGAGAATGAGGGTGAGACGGCAGGGTAACCAGCAGGATAAACTGTCTAGAGTTTGGGAACATTCCCATGACATTGAGAAGCTGTGCTCATGTATCTCCCCACACAGCCAAAAAAAGCATACCAAAACTGAGAGGGGTGTTTGTGGTGAGAGCACTGTGATATTTTTGTTTTAATGGAGATATTTAACACAATTAACACAATCTGTACAGAGACACATCAGACGTCCTAGAGAGAACAGGTATTACTTAACCATGGAGATTGTCTGTCGGAATTAAGAATGTTGTATAAAAACACTATTAGTAATAAATAACTAAAATCACTTAATGAACTTCTGGCAGCTTTGCCTTCCTTTCCGGATGTAACCCTTGGTAACAAAGCCGCAAAGCTGGTCCAACCAAGACTGGCCTTTGGAATGTTAAATGAGAATAAGAAGTCTTTGTAAATGTCAGCTCGGGACACATCAGACAGAGAATTACAAGAGCTCAAGGGATCTTGCTATCTGAAATCTTTATTTATTTATTTATTTTTTTTTTAAATAAAGGCATGACCATCTTTTCCCTTTTCACTTATACACTGATGCTATAACACTGCTATAATACTGATGCAACAAATGGATTTAGAGTGACTAATACCCAATATCCTATCGACTTCAGCAAACAGGAGCACCCATTTGCTGCAAAACAAGGTTGTATGTCTAGATAAAGTGAATAATAACGATACTATAAAGTAAACAGACAAAAAGATAAGTCACACCCTCACACACATAAAGGCAAACACACACACATACACACTTGTGCAGTACATGCTGGTACAAACAGATACAGTGGAGTATACAGTAAACAAATCACCAGCACCAGGCACACATTGATGCAATGAACTGCAATCTGTGTACTATACAACATATGCCTCAGACTCCCCCGAAAAGATCCTTAGTTGGGTTTCCATAGAATTTATTAATGCGCAATTTACACATGGATACTTTCTGTTAGGTTGCTCTTACATACTATTCACTCAGTACTTTCCAGGTTATGATCTAAAAGGTTTACCAATGTCCTCACTTGGAAGCAACAAAACGCATCACTCCATTAATACAAAAGTACATTTTGATTTGCTATAGAGGGGTGGACTGACTGTTGATGTGCATAATGTAATGAAAGTTGATGGCAACAGTTTTATTAACACATTTGCATTTAGCATGTTTCTAACTACAGCCATTCTGGCAACATTTGATTGACGTTTCAATCTCATAGCTGGTAAAAACACATACCCTGATTATCCCGCATCCATTTCTAATTTGCATAATGGACATACACACAGATATGCATATTTTTGTGTAGAATTTTCATTAATGTTTATACTGTAGGTTGAATGGAAGTTTGGCTACTGTGACCTTTAAATGCTTCATTTACTATGGGAAAGGAAATACTTCGAAACTTCTTGGTGATATTGAACCTACCCAATAGAGGTGGGAAGGGAGGTAGCTTCGGGAGGCGGATGAGCCCCATCATTCTGCCAGCAATGACAGCGCAGATGAACACCGTAACAATGCCAAACAGGTTGCCCCCAGGTTCGCATTCCTTCACCGTGATGGACCACACCACGCCAAAAAGAACAGCTGCCATAGTTACTGTGGACAGTGGAATGACTTAAAGCATGAGGTTGATTAAAAATGCAATGGCAGTCCTATAAATACTGAACAAAACAGAAGACTCAATTTAAAGCAAAAGTGAATAAATAAGTAAATAAAACGTAACACTGGCTGTGTGACCCCTCCCTACAGACCTTTGGTTATGAGGGCAGCGATGATACCCCTGGGTGGACATAGCATCTGCAGCCTTTCGCAGCATTTGTCCGGCGGGTCGGTGTTGGTGCACGCATCCACCGAGGACACAGATGGCGGGATAAAGACGGTCTCCTCAGTTACGCTGGGGCTCTCTGAGCGCTTTGGTACCACCTGCAGCATTTGGTCAACGTTGAGGTGTGGCTGCCCATGGGACACAATTATGCACAGGTTTAAGCTTACAAAATACCTCACAAAATACAAGAGAAGCATGCTTGTCATGTTTGTAATTGCAATGGACTGTATTGTTTCTTTCAGTCTTCAGTGAATGCACAGACCTGTTGCAACTAGTTGTGTTCCGTCATGCTTCAAACAATCCTATCATTGCCTAGGCTACAGCAAACACAGACTGTATCAATGAACTATGTACAGATTAGTCAAATAAAGAAACAGCCTTCAGCACATCTCTCTCTGTACACTCCTGGGTATAGTTTAAGAACATTTACTCCACTTGACAGTAGATAATGCAGCCTATTTCAATAAACAATTAATATCTTACCTCGGCATGGTTGCATGTGGGGCTAGCTCCCTCATCGGTCCCATGGGAAACTGATGACTGAGGTCTTGAATAGGCGCCTTCCATGGAATTGCAGGTTTTACTGTAACGTAACTCTCGATGTGACTGAACATCAGTACACTCCAATCGATGTTATAAGACGATCAGGCCAGCTTCCATCAAGGCGTCACCTGATTGAGGAAGAGTTTGTGAATTGTGACATTTGAACCAGAGGATAAAAGCGGTCAGTCCCACGATCTGTATTTGAACTGCTGCTTCAGCTATGGACGATTATAACACCTCAACAAGTCTCAATGTAATAACCAATTCTACACGATGACTGGTTGGTTGGAACATCAGATTAGATGGACAGCTCTAAAAAGAAAGTTAAGCGCAAAACGACAGCACTGAGTGGCAGGATCCTGTTCAGATGCAAGTTGGTCAATTTGACAGATGAAGTTAGCCTATTACGCCGTTGAATCCGTGGGTTGACATGTCACCTGTTTCTAATCAGCGACCTAACCAACTTTACTTACATAGAACCTATCACAAAAGAGAAGAGTTGTGTCGATTAGAATTCTAATCCAAGTCAAGTGACATTCCAACGCTGGCCATCTCTTCTGAGTCGGAGGGCATATAAACAAAAGGCAGCTAATTAAACTAGTTAAGCAGGCAGCCATTAGTTAATCCCATTTTGACGAGACCACACACTAATCGACGCTAGTCTTGATGCGAGCATATGGCCCATAAGCACCGTCAAGAGTGGCATATGGTGTTGGTAAGACTCTATAGCAGACCGCAGCTACTAACGTTAGTTATCGTCACCATCGTCACCACCAGACCGTGCGCATATATTTGAAGGTGACGAGAGACCAAGTTACAATAAAACTCTTTCACAAATAATCATACGCTTACAAATCTCCAACGTTAGTTATCACTTGCAAATCATGACACTGCCTACTCCACAAAACGCTGCCAAGGCTGTGGATTTAATGTGCCACCTTGGCTAACGTTGCGCCCTGGCATTTGCCACCCTGGTTGCAAACGTTACCATGTTACCGACTTACTTGGAATTTGCTACAACCCTACACCACTAACTAGTTGGTGTTACTAACGTCTGAGATCATTAGTGATCTTATAACACAGTAATTTTATGGAATTTACTCACCTGACGCCACGATCGCGCTATCTTGCTCATGCACAGATGCAAAAAGGATTGTTCGAAATGACAGGGGAGATCCCACGCACAGACACACAGAAGAGGATTAGGCTGTCCGACTGATATTAACACGGAGTTTATAACCAGCCGCTTTACGCTCGTCCGTAAGTGCAATAATACAGTTAAACATTAATTTTTTTCGGCTCAAAGCCAACTTTATTTTCACATAGGCCTACATCACTTTTCTTCCTGAATGTCAATGGTTGATGACGGCGCCCTCCGTCGTAAAATTACAGTAAAGATATGACGGAGTGGTGACGAAGAGGCTACGGGGTGACTGGGGTGAATGTGAGAAAAAAAAATCCTCAAAGTCTCCACCCGCCATCAATAATCTGTTCCGTCCCAGTCACGTAGGCCGACTGTGAAATGAGAATGAATGGGCTACTATTAGTCATTAGTTCATGTAATGTTTCTACAACAAAATAGCAGACTGTTGGGAACTAAAAGCCTACCTCATCAGAAGCCAGGTACACACACAGATGGGCTACTTCTTCAGCAGTGCACATTCTACCAGTCTTTTGTCTGGCAAGGAAGTCCTTTAAGGCCTGTAGAGATACAGTAACTGGTATCTGATATTCAGCTACATTTATTGGATCCTTGGAGGCTTTATCATAACCATTCAAAACGGATAACCTATTGACAATAGGCCTATTGACAAAATATTTAACACCTAATGAGTAAAAGCAAAAAGAGCACATATACCAGAAAGCACAAATCATAGCAGTAGCTAGGCCTACCGTTAATAGGGATTCAATTACTTTTTGTGAAGGTTACTTTGGAGGTCTATTTTATATATTTACTTTATTGAATTCAAATTCACCCTTATTGCCTACTATGCAGTCACAAGGTTCATTACACAAATACCTGCTCGGGATCAGGTCTTGCTTGGATTCTGTCTCTCAGTGATGGGGTATCAACAGTTCCTATGGCCAAAGAATTAAAAAATGCCAAAAAATTATTAAAATGTCTATGGCCTCTTACTGACATTATTACTATGAAATAAAAAGACCCCAACAAAATACCTACCGGGGCAAACACAGTTACAGCGGATGCCTTTATCAATAAAGTCTGCTGCCACAGATTTGGTAAGTCCAATGACTGCTGCCTTAGAGGTGCTGTAGACACATCTATTCACCACACCTAAATTTTGGATTTTAGAGAATGAGAAAAACATTTCATGTTTCAAGATGGATATCGTATCAAAATCAAAGTGTAAATCAAAGTAGAATGAGGTTCTTTACTATAGTACAGCTTTTGTAAAATGGTACTAGTATCATATGTCAGAAATTAATACCTTTGATACTGGAGGCTACTGATGCCATATTAATAATATTTCCAGATTTCTGAGAAAGCATCTGAGTTGAAGTGGAAAAGAAGGATAAGGAAACACATTAACAAAAATGAAAACGTTGAGCATACACCCCTGAATTAAATTCTGAAATCCCATCAGTGGACACTTTGTTCATGTACAGTATCAATGACCTGTACTAATATTTATGAACATAATATTTATGAACTTACAGGAGGCATTTAAAAAAAAGTTTTAATTGGAAGGTAATTAGAACAACAACAGTCTTGAGGCAATTTAGTCATGTTCAGCTCTGAGGAGGGATTAGGTTTTAACCCCTACAGGTCAAGGGTCATCGCACCATTTAATCTGGAAGTCCGGATGGGGTTTAAATGGTCTGTTAATTAGCAGGTCACTACTCTTATTCATAACACTACTGAAGTTAGCACAGACAAACAGGGCAGCATGTGTTCTGTAATAATCCTCTACAGGAGGAGGATACTTGCAGGTCAAGGTCACCTTGGGCAGGAAGGCCTTAATCATCAGAAACATACTGCGGATGTTCACATTCATTGTAAAGTCCCAGTCTTTTTCCTCAGTCTCAAGAATGGAGCCATGGTGAACATAGCTGCACGGAGAGATGTGAGAGTGATTACTTCAAAACACTGTTGCCGTATGGCAGTGTTGTAACTTAGTCAAGTCACTAAATCAAGTGCAACCTCAGGACCAAGTCAAGTCTAGACTAAGTCGAGTACACAACATACATCAATCACACATAGCCTACACATTATATTTTTCTTTTCTTTTTTTTTAAAAAAAAATATGTGAAGATGTATACAACAAGAATACAAATCACATAATAAAAATCATTTTGGAAGGCTGTCAATTCATTTAATAGCTAAGTAAACATATACAATGAGTTGTGTAGCGAGTTTAGAGGGATGCCATAAGCAAATTGTGTTGAGAAAAACTGAGTCCTTCCTTCAGCCTGAACAAAGTAAACACACAAGTCCAAGTTCAAGTCAGAGCCATCATTAAAGGAAAGCACCGGAGTGAATTCAAGCATAGCTCTGTTGAAAGAGCTTGCTAAATGCACTAGTTAGCGATTGGAACAAAATAATTTGGTACAGCATAGACCGAACGTGAATGCAGAAGTGAACAGTCACTTTACACTGAATCAATGGGACCTGACTATTCAAAACCGAAAGTAAGATCTGAGGTTACATTGACTCAATGTAAAGTGTTTCGCATTCGCGTTAGGTCTATGCTGTTCAAAATTCTTTCATTTCAATTTCAATTCAGATATATTGCTGTTAGAAGGCTCGTGCAGCAGGGCTATGCTTAAACATATTCCAGACTTATACTTTAAGCAAGTCAGCGCCAAGCCACAAATAGAATTGTGGCACAAGCCGAACTTGAGTCCGAGTTCAAGACTCAAGTACCCCAGGCCTGCCTTATGGTCACACGAGCCACTAAAACACAGGTTCCGGGCGACCAGCTATTGAATTCATTTTCAATTATGTTAGGCAACCTGTGACAAGTGGAGGCGATTGGGCCACAGGGATGGGGAAACATAGGAAACCAGTCTATTTTATGCAAATATTGGGTGACAAAACCAAGTGTTTTTTCATAGTGCATATTTTGATTTGAGTTGATATTTTGTAAAACAAGATGAAAAATTGTGCCTGTTAAATATGTTTTGTTTTCGTAATCTTTATAGCTTTATATTGCAATATACAAGTAACAAAAATGGTTATATCCAAAGTGATACAATACTGCTATTTATCGTACAGTAGGCCACTGTACTTTCATTTACATAAGGACATGCATTTTCTTTATGTGGAAGTGAGATCTTAGCGCCGGGTTATAATGTTGGTTTTCTGACAGAACAAACCGCATTTTTAGACTCAACTTTGCACATTTGGGACAAGTTTCATCTCTTCCTAATTCATAATTTAGTAACATCGAACAAAAAGTGTTAAGAGTTCAATACGGTGGTGTATTCCAAAAAAGTGGTTTATATTAACAAAAACTGAGTTTAAGTCTGAACTTAAAGTTGAATAATAATTTTATTAATGTGTGGTTTGAATGAAGAAATTTGACTGAAACTAGTATCAAATGCTTTCAGCACTTTTAGTTACTGTATATATGAGAAATTAAGAGAAGACTTTGCTGATTGTGGGGTGCTTCAACAGCGCCTCTGGTTTATCAACAGCGTGGAAAAGACTAGGAGTTTAAGAGGGTCAGATGTCATGTGATGTCATCAAAGCTTATATTATTGGTTAAACAATGCCACACCCTTTATATAAACACCAATCTGTGTATATATTTCCTTTTAAATGTCAGGAATTGGCAAAAGAATGGTATGCTGCCATATGGCAACACCATGCAGTAGAGGGCTAAAATCTAAGTGATTTTATCATCCTGTTAAAACATCTTGGGAATCACAAATGGCATCTACTGTCATTTATTATTTTAATTTTGTAATATCCTCGTAAGTTCATGGCCAGGGAAATTAATGAGGGGCATATGAACTGTTTTAGCACAAGGCGCACTTTATGCACCGATCGACAGTGTCTCCAACACCGTACAAAAGCACCGCTGATCGGAACATTTAGTCACCAACCGACAGTGTCTCCAACATTGTACAAGAAGTCGCTCAAAACGAAACGGTGAACAATGCACATGTTGGGAATGAAGTGAGTGTAGATTTGTGTACGTAGACCTATATATTGGGAATATTAAAATATTACAGACTCTGCCTGTTGCGTGTTGAAACAAGATGTTATATTGTTTATTTTGCACTCTCAAGGTTATCGCAATCCTTCTGAAAAAAACAAGACCACTGTGTAACACATTTCGCAGCAGCCTTGCTTGAGTGTGCATTTAAAATACACAAACACAACTAATAACCTGAACAGAACCTGAACAGAACCTACTCCTTACCAGGTAAAGTTCACATAACCTGAATAAAACCTACCCCCTACTAGGTTATGTTCAGACTATATGTAACCAAATGTTACTTAGCCAGGCCACTTTGGAACTGAAAACGCAGGTTTACCATTTACTCTGGGTTAACATATAAGCCAGTAAACACGCTTTTTGGAATACCCCTGTGGCCTGAGGCCATATACAAAGTATTTACACGACAAAATTACAACATGCTTAAGAGCAAGCACTGCTTCCATGGCGACAGTATGGCCTGTTCAAATTACGTAGTTGCTCTCCCGTGTGACCAGGGTGTGTGACTGCTAATTTAGCAGTGGAAATTACTCTATGTGACACCACAGAAAACCATAGTAACCATCAATAAAGTTTAAAATAAAATGCTATGTTAAGTGTGAAAATATCTCTATTATAAACAGATAGACTTGTAGTCAAGACCGCTTAGACCAAGACCAAGACAATACCAAGACCAGAGGCTAACGAGACCAAGACAAGACCAAGACCAGAGGCTAACGAGACCGAGACGAGACCAAGACAAATTGAGGCCGAGGCCAAGACCGAGACCGAGACCAGAAAAAAGTAGACTATGCTAGGCTATATTGGAAGTTCTAACTTGATTTGAAAAAACAACCTTGGTTAACATTCGACCCATATTAAAGAGTATTATTTCAACTGCTGGCAACAATGGGATAGGGATAGCGGCAATGTGGGCAGGAAATACAAACTGTTTTGATATCTTTTTTGATAGCTGTTGAACCATTTATTAAAAAAATGATCCTGCTTTTACTAGCACAAACCGCCTACTGAACTGATTAAATACCAGCAGGGGGATATCACCTAGTCACCCACTGTGATGAGTTGAGGTCTACCAGTTGATGTAGTTGATGTCCCTGCTCCAGACATTTCAACCAGTAGAAAATCATTTCTGGGTAGCTGGGAGAATGACAAAGTCAACTCCATTACATTCAATTCTACTCTATGTTGGCCTTGCTTCTACTGGTAAAAGTTAAGAGCGGGTTTCTCAAGCCAGGTGGCACATTAGAATTTTTTGGATGGTTTTTTTGTGTGTGTGTGTGTGCATTTTAGATAGCTAGCTCCTTTAAACTTTTAAAGCATTTAAACCTACTGCTATAATGAGATGAATGTGGCACAATTTGGCTAACTTGATGGGTGCATTCTACTTTTTATTTTGTGTTTCCTTTAGTTTTAGATGTAACACAACATGCAGTGTGCCAACGGTAATAAAAAATAAGAAATAGTTCCACACAATGGGCAAGACATGGCACTATGCAGCCTTCATAACACAAAAGTAAAAACTGACTTATACAGTTTAAATTAGTACTTTTAAAGTAGGCTAGGTTGAGCACAAGATTAAGCTCTATACTTTTCTGATATGCATTTCATTCATATCTGCCCATAACTGCTTATTTTGATTTCTGAAAGTTGGCAACCCAACCAGGCCTACCAGCATACTCTGTCTATACCAAAGATTCTATACTAGCCTACATCTAATTAATTTAACATGGCCTGAGTTAATTTTGAGAACATAGAATACAAGGATACGATTTTAGCAGAAGCTAGCCTACTTTGTGAGATGACTGGGCTGGTGTTCCAACGTTTTGGGCAGCCTGCACTTTTAGGCTACTACTTAACGATTCTCATCACTACATGTGGTGACTGAATTATGCAAAAGTAATGCAAAACCCGGAGCGGATTATCAGTGGTATACATTCACTATTACATCAAGTGGAATGGATTCTTTCGGAATGCAATAGAGATAACTTTAAAAAATATATCAACGGCGTTCATTTATTTATCGCCCGATAAGAGTCACTCGCAGGAGATTTGACATCATTCACAAGCATCCATGAACCACTAAATACGGGAGTTTTTAAGATGTCTGTGTCTCGGTAGCCTATACTAAATTTACCAAAATGAAAGATGAAAGATTTAATTCCCATAAATAGGCCTACATGAGATCACGTTAACTAGCATGACATCTCAGCCATCATAACGCATGCCTATGCATACACGAACATTCCATAATTAAATTGCCTACATTTTGCGAGTGGAAAGTGAACTTTTAGGAGAGTAATTTAGAGCTGCATGTAACTGGATGTGCTCGGCTCTCTCTGTCACTGAGAGAGACCGACCCATAAATGCATTTGATAGCCTTGCTCTGCTGCAGTAAGGGGCGTCTTTTACGCGCACTCACTTTCGTTTTGGTGCGTCTCATTGTTTAGGCTAAGTCATATAAATCGGCAACTCAATATCATTAAAACATATATTGCATTTATTTATCTTGTCTTGGTCTTGGTCTTGCAAGACACCAAGACAAGACCAAGGGATCCGAGACCAAGACAAGACCAAGACAATACACTGTCAAGACCAAGACGAGACCGAGACCACGCAAAATTGGTCTCGAGACCGGTCTCGAGACCAAGACCGGTCTCGAGACATACAACTCTATAAACAGAACCATTACTGTGTTGGTGTGCAGTAAGACTTTGAGAGCATAATATTTTTCTAGTTGATGGTTTCCATTAATAACAACATCCTCTAGAGAGGGAACAAGAAATTGGCTGATAATCAAGGTAGCTAAGATGCAGTTACCCAGCAATGTTAAACAGTACATCCACACGATCAAGCTCCTTCGCAAGATTCTCAACTTGGTCCCTCTTTGTTACATCAACCACCTTGGTCTTTATACCTGAAAAATATAAAAGCACACACACACACACCACACACACACACAACACAGAGAGAGAGAGAGAGAGAGAGAGAGAGAGAGAGAGAGAGAGAGAGAGAGTTAGTTTGCTACTGCATTAAGGTAAGTGGAAAGAGAACAGACAAAATGTTTACTAAGCTCTGAATACTTTAAATCAGGTGAAATTTCAATGAGCAAAAAGCAAGGATATTACAGGGTCTAACACCAACACTATGCTTTTGAAAAGCAAACTCTTTTGGATCTAGGCTACACATTAAACACATAAGCACCTAGGGCAGTGTTTCTCAAACTTTTTTGGACCAAGGACCACTTTGCCCAAAAAATATTTTTCAGGGACCACCTACCCTCGCGCCCCTCACCCAGTGGTCCTCGGACCACACTTTGAGAACCACTGACCTAGGGGTATGAATAAGTATGAATTAGTAGAATCATCCTGACATGAACAGAATGAGTAGAATAATGTCTACTGCTCTGTTTACTGTGATGTTCCTGTGATTCACTCTTTCTACTACATAACCGCCTAACCAAACAAAGGTATGGCCCGAGAATGTATGTATATCCAATTTAGTATGTCAGCCTATTTATTCAATATGAGTAATATCAAAATATGTATTGGAAATAATAGAACTTTCACTCTGAGCTTTTTAATCTCATTATGTGATTGAATAAATTCATATTTTGGACTAGGTGTGTAATGATCTATTTAATGTTAATGTATAAAGACTGTACACTGTGATCAACACTGCACATGCACTTTATTGGAATGTGAAATCAGTATTGAAATTGATCGTTAGGTGGGGCTCACAAGTGGGTATGTATAAATGGGGATGTACAGTATATGATAGGATGGAATGTGATAAACTCGTCTGTAATCTGAGGAAGAGCCAGAGGCTTGAAACGTTGCACTAATAAAATTTACAAGATGTTGATGTGACTAGCCCTACTCTATAGTATGTGTGTAGAAATATGAATGAATGAAGACATCTGGTTTATTGTCCATTAGGTGGCAGCAGCAATCCATGAAGAAGGGGGCATACCTGGAACACCATCAAGTTCTTTCAGTTTTTCTCCATTGATGTCTGTAGCAATGACTTGTGCTCCCTCCTTTGCAAAGGCCTAGAATGAAATTTAACACTTAATTAAAATCATGCACATCATGTGTAGTAGGCTACTGTTACAGTATACACCACACACACACACACACACACACACACACACACACACACACAAACACACAGTAAACGTTACACAACCTTGTAGTAATCAGTCAGATTCCAGTTTATGTATAGGCCTCAATTTCATGTTAACATACACAGGGAATCTGAACTAAACCCACTGCAACTCAGATTTTGAGAAAGAACTCTTACTCTGTAACGTCAGGAATATCGAAACATTTAGATCATTATAAATTCAAAACGGGATTCAAGGTAGGAAAGATCACTGGTTCAGGTATTTCCCCCCCTGGCTGACCTTTGCCATGGAAGCCCAAATCTCGGCAATAATGGTCAAAGAGGCGCTGCTTAACTTACTATGGCCGAGGCCCTGCCAATCCCCTGCGCAGCAGCAGACAACACGATCACTTTGCCGTCCAGACGTCCCATTGCATTTGTTTCTACTGCAAAATTGGAGAATAAAAATGTTCATTATAGTTTAATTGCATGTTGCCACATATTTTGGTGTATGGAGGAATAGCCTACTTGTGTCATTAGGCTAACGTTAGGCTACTAGTCAAGTTCGTCCATTTCCAATTAATCATGACATATCTACTCGAGTCGTGCAACATATTATCTGCAACAATGCAACAATAACACATTCTGCAACTTGTGTCTCGCTATGAAGACTGCTGTAAAGGCTATGATTGCACATATCCCAAGACAATGAACACGTGAAACTCGCAAGTTAATAGACTTTGGTCTGGTGGAGATAGACAAATAAACATTGCAAAATTCGCCAATGACTTACAAACTGCCTACTACTTTGGCAAATAGGCCTAATACAGTATTGACTCACTTTATCCACTCTGAAGTATCACCGAGTCACTTTCGCATGTCAGAAGGCAAGCAGAATGTGGGCAGGCACGTGACGTCCTGCTTTCCTCGTGATTCTACTGGATAAGCAAGCGGAAGTCAAGAAAATCGTCCATATCATACGTTTGTTCAAAGTCCTTTTGATCTATCTGAAAGACCAGATACCGCTTAGTATTGTCAGTGGGGGGCGGCTTCTTTTAAACTCAGGCCCATTCATATTTTCCCCTTTCTGTATGCCTAGGCCTCTAGACTAGGCCTAGGCCTACTCTGTGTGTATCATGATTTGATTTGATCCATAATCTTAACACAATAATAATGGCTTAAAGGCGTGTGAAGCCTGTGTTTATAGCCTATGCATAGGCTGGGCAAAATGAGTCAAACTTTAATTCAAAAGCAAATTATTATGGAATCTGCATTTTGAAGTGGCTTTCAATAGATGACTATCACTATTAGGCCAGATAGCCTACTGTACATCCCAAATCTCTCATTTTGGTCCCTATGCCACCAGATAGTAATAGGGTGGCAGCTGGTGGCAAAATATCTGTGGTGTCTTGTCAGCATTTTACTTGTCTGTTCCCTGCTTGATTTCATCTCCCCCAGTAGCTGTACTCTAAACATCTGGGTCTTGGACGCGACTAACTGGATGCATCCTGTTCAATCAGAAAACCTTAAGCAAGCAGCACGAGAATCTATCAGTCAGGCTGTCAGTCAAAGGCTGTTCCAATTCTTTTGAATTTAAACATCTCCAGCCATTGTTTCTCAATAGCCGAGATACCAAACCCTCTTATGAAAAAGGCTTAGACCGGGGGCTGCTTTTGACCAGGCTAGGTCTGACCGCAACCGACAGACCTTCGTAATCCATGGGACAGCACCTGTGGAAGCCTATCAAAATGCCTCTTCGCTCAATTGGATGTGATTATTATTGTAGGCTGCTGGCTCATGTTGTCGTTCTGTCATCAATGTGTAAATTGATTGGTAATAATGGGTTTTTCCTGAATATTAAAGGAAAGGCATACCATTCTCCAATGCTCACCCTACAGTTTTTTGTCCACTTTTTACACTATTTTACTTTTTATCATTATTTGTTTTACTTTTTTAATCTCTCCATCAACTGTAGACCTTGATTTCCCTGACCACCATCACCAAGGGAGTTTTTCCTTGCCTTTGGGTGTTCCTTGTTGGAGCCTAGAGAAACCAGGAACACAGCATGACTCACATGCTAAACTGGAAGAAATGAACCTATGCACTAAATGTCACATGGCAGGGTAAACAGTTTCTGCCTTTTCTACTGGGGAAAACGTTCATTCCTTATCTAAAATTAGGTTGTTTGAAGATGGCATAAAGTCTGTCTCATTCATTCTTGATAATATAATCTTTCTTACTCCTTAGTCTTGAAGCCTTGGTTTTCTTCCAACACATAGGCCTACATTACATTTCATGCAGCAACCGTAAGATTTGCTGCTGTTCACTTTGCCAGTCCCTCAAGTGCCTTCATATTGGAACCCCCTATCTGCTGTGCAGACATGGACCATTAGCCCAGATTGTGTCTGGTCTGATCATCTTACCTGATCGCAGCACTTTTTTCAGGCTCAGATCAATTCTGAAAAATACAGTCAAACTATCCAAGATTTCACTCTGTGTCCGTGTCCATTTCTTTCTTTTTTGAGAGGAGAGAGAGAGAGAGAGAGAGAGAGAGAGAGAGAGAGAGAGGCAAGGGACAAAGAAAATTACCCTGTATTTATGGTTATCACAACCTTTGCCCTTGGTTGCCATGGACACCCTGTAACCTTTCACCAGGTCTGCCTAATGACAGACAGCACCTGGCATCAAATAACAGGGCTATGGTTGGAGTACTCTGTATTATCGCTTAGACATCACTCACATTCAGCCACCCTGCCATCTATCACCATCCTTTCAACATCAGTGGTACCCAACAGCACTATTTTTGCTTATCCCCAATGACTGAAGCCATTGTCTCAGCTGAAGAGGGAAAAGGGCAGCATAAGAGACGAGACCCCTGGAATTAAAATCAACCGCAATGCCTGTGTGATTGGAGTATTTTCACAAAATCTCAAGCATTCAGGAATAATTAGGTAAGATCGGTTTGAAATACGGGATTTTATGTTCAAAACACACGTTGATATGATGATAATTACCTTGCATTTATTCTCAAGGGCAGTGGTCTGTATTCAAAGTTCAATATAATATCTCAGGCTAATCTATATGAGAATGGATATACATATTAATCACTGAAAATATCACCCAGTATCAAATTATAGATTCAGTCTTTGATTGAAATAATGTGCAAATATGTATGGGGATTTTTAAAATATAAACATGGTAAACATGGTTTATTTTGACAGTTTAAAGACTCTCTCTCTCTCTCTCTCTCTCTCTCTCTCTCTCTCTCTCTCTCTCTCTCTCTCTCTCTCTCTCTCTCTCACACACACACACACACACACACACACACACACACACTTGAAAATCCGAAACAAGAACAATAAATCACTTAACAGGCATTTGCAAATAGGATCCACCTACGAATAAATTCTTGTGTCAATTCCTTTGAAAACCTCTCAGGACATGCATGCATGTACTCAATAAAGGAAAGTGAGGCTAGCGCTTTAAAAAGTAAGAGCTGACCACTTGAACCTTAAGTAGATGCTGAGTATAGCAAATGAAATACACAGCTGCATTTATCTCCTCCTGTGGTTCCACTGCTGTGGTTCTATGATGAGAGGACTTGGACTCAGCCATGGATTCATCTGGATTCACAGCAACAAGTACTGTCTTTTCAGCGCCCTCTCTGTTTTCCCCTGGTGTGAAGTCTATAATTGACAGAATTTAGATGCCGTTAAAATCAAATGATCTTATAATAAAATAACACTGACCCTGTAAAGGTGTATTGTCTTATTGTCTTTTTTGGGCATATAACCAGTTTTGTTAAGGATTAATGATATATTCCAATGTCATTTTTTATCATGATAGAAGATGCAAAATGTAATTGCTTCATTGGAATCTCTATGCCATGAATTACGATGAGCTGATAAAAAATATTAAGTGTTATTAATCAATAATTGGTTAAACAGCTTTCTGTGATCCATCTGTTAAGAATCCTCCAGACACACACACACACACACACACACACACACACACACAATTCATTCATGACAAAGATAGAGTCCATAAAGAAAGCACAAGCTGAAACCAAGATAATAAAGACAACCTGTCAGTTTTAGCAACCAGTGCTGTCCTTTCTCATGTTTTATAGAATTGCACTGAGTCTGACATGGCTACTGATGAAGTACAGGCCCACATAACCTGCTGGCAACAACGCCACCTGGCTCTAGCACTATAAATACTCTAGATTTAAAAGACAATAAAATGAACATCTTCAACGAGTACTGGCCCCGCTTCTTATTATGACAACAAGCAGATCCATGTTGGGCATTCAGCCTTGCATTCTTGCAATGTTGAATTTCGTTATTTAAAGAGGAATCGCAGTCTCTTTTTGACACAACTTACCACCCCTCTATACAGAATAAATCATCCTTCCACAAGAAGTTGTGTTCATATGTGTATCATATAAAAAAAGACAATAGTTAGTTACTTAGTTCTATTTCTCAAACAAAATAACGACAAAAGATCAGCTTATATATATATATTTTAAAATATTTATATACTTTTGATATGTTTGATATTCAATGCATTCAATGTATGAAGAAACAACTGGTTGGTGAGAGAGTTAGTAGCGAGCATGATTTGTCAGCAGAGGTTCGAGCATTTCTCATGATAAGTGCTGCTTATAACCAGTATGCAAATAAGAATAATCATATTAACTCTAAAAATATTTCTCTTATTTTCTGTCAGTTATTGCCTTATTGGCAAATAATGAAAATGGTATTTCTTTTTTTTTTCTGAAGCTAAATCCTGCAAGCATGCTTACCATGTGATCATGTGAGTAATGCCTATGAAAAGCTCACAGTACAGAATTATATATGTTGGTAATACAGCCTCCCAGGCGTGATATAAACACAGGGGCCAGAAAGCATTTGACACAAACAGGCCTATGCGTGTGTGGATGGAACACAGATTTGATATAGTGGCATGAAATTGTACATTTGACTTGCAAAGTGCTCAAGGGATTTAATTGAAAAGAGCGCTATAGCTAGTGACTTAATAAACAGTTTGAATATACTCCAAAGGCAAATAGAACAAAAGCCATTTCCGGGCCAGCGTATATAGCTTTGTCTTTCTGAAATTAAACCATTAGCATAATAATTACTTTGAGCACAAACATATTTACCACCAACTCATGGATAACATATGACATTGCTTCACTGAAAACAACCAGATGCAACACCACCCATGAGGAAAAGAAAGAAGATGAAAAGACGAGGGTTTCATCAAGTTCATGGTGCAGAACAGTACTGTGTTGAGTTCACAAATGCCAGTTCTTTTTATTTCCCCAAAAAAAAATAAACTAATGTGATTAGATAAAGTGGGTTGTCTGTGTGAGTGTGAGTGTGTGTGGTGTGCGTGGGGTGGTAGTGGTCTCATCTTTTGAGATAAAAAGAAAATCAAATGTATTTCATCCTTCCATTCCAATAAGAAGACATTGATTATAGCACATTTCATGATGCTGGTCAGAATGCTGGTCAGAACCTTTTCACTGTCCGTATATAACATACACCAATGATGTTGCACAGAAGTTTGCATGAGTTTATCTTGACCCTAAAAACAGCCAAGTAATTAACATAGAGATGAATTACTCCACATAATCTCCAACTTGTCATTGTCTGGGCTTGCCGAAGAAGGCTGCTAACGGCATTCAAAAGCCCATTACATTCTACATTAATGCAGTACTGTGATTGCAATAAGTGTTTGATGCAGAGAGTAGTTAGAACACTCCAGCCAGGCCTCCTCCTCGGCCCATTAATAACAATGGCAGTTTAGGCAGCCACATTTGTAATGCCACTGAGAAGTCCCGTGCTTCAGACACCTCGGGAGGCCAGCATGGGCTTGTTCTAATTGTCATAGGGATGGTTTGAGTAGAATCAGATTGATTTTTGTAATCGTATCAGTGCACAGTCAGAACGGAAATGGCTAATGCCTAAATGGTTCATTGGAATACAGATTCCAAAAATCAGCCTCCCTTAACAAACATATCAGAATGTTCTCTGCCCACAGTCCTTGGGGTGAAGAAATATACAAGTTAAATTGTCTTGAATGGGACATCAAAATATCTGAAATTGATTTGGAAATATGCACATGACATAGCACTTCCCCTGTGGGTGACAAAATGTAGGTGGTGCGCAGACATTTTTGTTTCTCTTAAGGGGCACTTCATATGGTCGATTAAACCTTCTAATGCTTGATTTGCCTGAAGCACATGGCCCTGGGCCTCATGCCTACGGCTGAATTTCTGGGTATATCCTTTACTAGTCCCATCAATCAACCCATTTCTTAATTTTCTTCATGTGTATATCTTCTGGTCGGTTTCCAAAGTGTGTCTGGGACTTTGCAGTGACGGCATAGGGTCATATGAGGCCTCCACTTTGAGAAGAATGCTTTGTGTTTACAAAAGGCATCTGTCATGCATATTATCCAAACACTGCAGAGGGAACTACAGTGTACTGTTTCATTTATCATTACAGAAATGTCAACAATATTCATTTGAAGGTACCGTCATAAGACTGACATGACACTGTCATCAACTATGACATGACGTTGTCAAGAATCTATCATAAACTTTATAAACCTGTCATGACTTCTTACATACCCTAACCCTAACCTTATCCCTAACCCTAACCATGACAAAAGGGTGACACTTAATGACAGAAGTCATGACAAGTGTATAAAGTTTATAACAATTAATGACAGTGTCATGTTAGTCTTATGACGGTACCTTCAAATAAAGTGTGACCCAATATTCTAGTCCATGCGGTTCATCAAGCCAGCCACTCAGAGATCCACATAATATCTTACTTCTGACACCATAGTTAGTGCTGCAGTGTTGTATACTCAAAGATTCTTTCCCTGAAAATATAGAAATTGGTTGCCACATTGTTTAACATTTCAGCAATTTCCTTATATCCCAACATTTACAGAGATTTCTTTCAATTATTTTTTAGCGTAATATACGGAACATTCAGTAGGGAAGTTGGGTTAGTTTTATTTATGCCCCATGGCAAAAGGAAGGCCTAAATTAAAAAACGGTAATGTATAGATTTATAATTGAACTAATGTTACGAAATAGCATATGTCAAGGCTGCATGCATGATTCATTAAACATATTCTAACTGGAAAAAGAAACAGTTTTGATTAGGAGTAGATCCTGCCATTGTTATTGAATTCAATCAGTTGGATTCATTTCATTACTGACATATATAATTAACTACTATTTGTCTGATAAATATAATATTATATCTGACATGCAGGCACATTAATAACAGACATATTAGAACAAATACATGAAGGCTCAAAACATCAAGATGACAAGCTTTTTGTCTTTCCAATAGTGGTGTTCATGCAGTGTTATCAATATGCACTTTACAAAGTGCTTTATTAGAGTAGTTGTATAAGGCTTTACCATAACAAAAAAAAAAAAGATCATGAAACATTTTAATAACTTTTGCATAGTGAAAACACTATACTTGCTTTATCTGAGTATACAAAATGATTGTTCAAACATTTAGGAAATTTTCTTTGGAGTACACTCTGATATAAACTACAAGCAATTGAGGGCCAGTTTACTAATTATTCAACAATAAGGGACTCTATGCTTAATTTAAGTGTCTTTTCTTCCATTTGGAAGAAAAATGTAGCATATGAATGTGTTTCTCTAAATTGCAATGAATTCAGTTCCTATTCCTGTAGTAAGAGCTATCATGAGCATGGTTCTGTCCTCTTTCATAAGGAAATCTACAACAAAGCCTACAAGTGATGTCAAATAGCACAAAGCCATTGCAGTTCAATTGAGGTGGCCAGAGTGGGGCGTTATTTAGGCAAAAAAAAAACAAAAACAAAAACAATACACATAAATGAGGTGTTAATTAGGCTTGACTCTATAACTTTGAAATCAGATTTAATTATTTCAAACTTCTACAGTTCACACTTCCAGCTTGCAATAGTTTATCAATGGATGAGATCCCAGACCCTTGTACAAAGCAAAGCATAGACCAAGGGTGATGGCCATGGCCAGGCTTGTAATTCCATTGGCAAGAAGAATCTCTAAAATCTGTTATTCGTTGGATCACATACATGTCGTTGTATTCCTCAAATAAAAAAGTATTATGGCTGAGACCACATTTGCATTCTATGTTGCCGTGCCATTCACAAGTTACTTTGGCTGTGTTTGTGCAGTACTTTGCAACCATTCATTGGAAGGAAATATTTTTTGCAATTAATGTTTAGGAACAAATTGCCACATGTTACTGTGGTTTTGTTTAATGAAACCAAGCTAAAGGAGTGGTAAATGCTTTAGAAAAGCAGTAAGCCCTTTCAGTCTGAATATAGGCCTAGCACATACAGCTAAGGGCTGTTTGGCAGGAACCGAGCAAAGCGAAGGTGAGTGTGTTTACAACCCCTCTTCTGTGCTGTATTTCCGGTATGCAACAGAGCCTCTAACTTGAATGATGCCCCTTCTCTACACAACCTTATGCCAGTAACTGAGCCTGTTTGATCAATAACCACCATGCAACAGAATGCAAAGCGCCTTCTCCATTTGCTGGTTCTGACAGATTGTATTACAAATTGTTGTAATACCACATTCACTTGTGAAAAAAATTCACCTAATGGTCATAAAATATAGTAAATATGTAAAACTGCCATTTTCCGCCAGCTGTGTTTTTCTGTTTCTGTTTTTGCACCATTAGCCACACTGAGTCTGTTCCTTTATAATGACAATCTAGTGATGTGGTGTTACATGGAGATTTGATGATAATGATGTTTCAGTGCTTGTCTGAAACAATGCTCATGACATTCACTTGATGTTTTCAATCCAATGCACAGTGTGAAGTGTGTTGGGTGGGAATCTGCAACCCGAGGTCAGTAATGCTTAACTAATCGTTCATTTCTACCTTTAGAACAGACCAAATATTCTTGAAAATTGGTTAAAACATGTAAGGGCCAAGGAAGAGCAAACAAAAACCAACAAATTGGCTATGTAGGTCCAGGACACAAATGGGTTTAGCCTACTTGAGGAAATGCTTATCATAAGGAAATTCCAACCGAGAAACCGTGCCATGAAACTGATCTAGGCAATAGGAGGCAATGGACGCTGAGTTAATATTGCAATAGGTCCCAATCTGCAGACAGTGCGAAGAAACCACAGTGAGTGGAGAGCAGAATGGAGGCAGCCAAGCTGCAAACAGTGCAAAGAAACCACAGTGAGTGGAGAGCATAAATTCAGAATGGTCTGGATCTTCTGTTGATATGGGTAGGTCTCCCCAAAATCTGAGAGAAGGGTCTAAATAATTTCTGGCTGAACAGGCAGACCTTTAGGCTACCTTACAAAACCTAACAGTGGGTGGACTGAGTCAGTAGTAGCAATTTAATGAGCTATGATAGTAATCACCTCCAAGATACAAGAGAATTTGTGATGGATTAGTCAGTCATTTATTTGCAACAGTATCTATTATGCAGGATACAACACAAGCCTCCAAATAAACTCCCTGAATCTCCCTTGGACAAGAAATTGGTGGCATTTCATTTGGCATCGCATGACCCAAGAGAGAGAGAGAGAGAGAGAGAGAGAGAGAGAGAGAGAGAGAGAGAGAGAGAGAGAGAGAGAGAGAGAGAGAGAGAGAGAGAGAGATGCTTGTGCATTGTGACGTTGTAGCCCTGGCATTTCTCCAGGCAACCTCTTCTCTGGTGCCCCAGAGCATGGCTGTCAGACATACTGATATCAGACAAAGAGAGAAACAGCTTTTCAGACATGATGTAGTACAACTCAATTACGTTTTAAGAGATCTTTTACCTCCAGTGTTGTAAACAAATCAGTGCAAGAGAGAGTTGTGTTAATGATGATTGATTGTGATCTCCAATACATTCTTTACCAATTTGCTGCAGTGACAGAAAGTCCATCAGGACCTGTGTGTGGGTATTTATTAAGCCTACCTATTATTCATATCCTATAATGTTTTCTATACATATCAAGTTGAATAACATATTACAAAGATCAGGTGTTGATATTATAAAAAACATATAATATCAATAATACATAAAATATTTTAATATAATGAAAAATATTTTGGAGGCCCAAAATAACTTTTTTATTTCATTTATATCATTTCACTTTGTGCAAAGCGTCTGAAACATCACCACTGGCAATCATTTTCCTCAAAAGAGCACTATGTGGTCGCAATGCTTTGAAACAGTTTGCTAAATTATTTATAGAAAATGTTTTGTTATTTTGAAATTGAGGTTGGTGTTGTCTGGTTGCAATATCATGGCTTTCATGGCTTCCGTGTCTCACTCTGTTTGCTCATGCACAGCTCATGGACGGTGAAAGCGAAACTTCATTATGCTATTCCTTACTAGTTGGTAGAACGATATAAAAATTTAACTGAGCCACAAGGCAGCGTATACCTGGCAACAACATTTAGAAGTGCCCCTGAAACCACCTGTGAAGCAAGTTTACTCATTCCAAGAGGAGTGGGGGGTGGGGGTCCTGTCTCCACCAAAACCATGGGACTTCCTGCATGAGGAATTCAGTTTTGAAAAGAAATAGTCCTTTTTCACAACTAGACACACACCAGTTGTTTTTGTGAAAAAAAAGAATGTCTTATGAGGAGGAGATCAGGATTAGTCACAGTTCACAATTCAGTTACACTGAATTACTATAAATGTAAGCTTATGTTCATATTTCATGCTTAATGTTACATTGACAATTGGTCTTTTGAATGTCCTAGTTGAAAATAAATAGGTTGAGAAAACATGTGAGAGAAAAAATAACCAAGGAGAAAGGGGTTGGTGCTGTAGGTCTGTGGTGAGTGATGTCTCATCCCCCTCCTTCTGGTTTGTATTTAACAGAGAAAAACACACTAAAACAAAGATATTTATTGAACCAGATCAAAAGAATACATTTCTGAACATTGTAAACACAATGAGTATGTAGGCCTATCATGGCAGATATTTACAGCATTTTAGGATGACATTAATAATAAGCAGACATGAATTGAACAGAAGAAGAAGAAGAAGAAGAAGAAGAAGAAGAAGAAGAAGAAGAAGAAGAAGAAGAATATGACGGCTAGGCTACTGTGCGTACATATAGATACATACACATATATAAAACATAGCAGATTCAATAATGAAGTGAAGAATTAAATGTTTACACAAATCATACAATGTTTTTTTTCAGCCAAAGAGGCATGGCCTTTATCATTGAACATTAGACCACACATAATATAATAATTGCCCTGTGATTAGCCTACAGTAAGATCTCTGTCACAGCTAACAATCAGCACAGAACATTAGCCTACTTTTTAGCTTCTACAGTACATACAGTCCCATTAAAACATTACAAAAACAAACTGACATACAGTAGGCCTAAATACTTCCTTTCTACTAAAATCATCACAAACTGATGGCTCACAGTTAAAGCCAAATTACATTCACAAGTGAACCAAAACTGTTTAATTCTCTTCTGACAGGCAAATATTAAAAATAAACCATTTAAGTTCAAGTAGTGTACATTCTTGGATGGTTATACTTTCATAATGTCTTTGAACATTCTACTTACTGAAATACTGTATGTATATGTATATCTATATGTTCTGTTTACATGTTGTTGGCTGACATAGGCTACTGTATATCAGGTCAATACACATAGAACACATATTCAATTAACCAAACAGCGCAGAGGTATTTTATTACCTTTTTTAAAATAACTATTTATTTGATCTACTTTGGCACTATTCACTGTCTGGCTCAAACATTAATGTTATTGGGTATTAATGGACCAAACATATGCTACTGTAAATGTATGTTTAACAATGCATACCTATATGTTTCCCTTTTTCACAACACATTGATCAAATGTCACAGATATCAAATGTGTGAGTGTGTCTGTGTGTGTGTGTGTGTGTGTGTGTGTGTGTGTGTGTGTGTGTGTGTGTGTGTGTGTGTGTGTGTGTGTGTGTGTGTGTGTGTGTGTGTGTGTGTGTGTGTGACTTGAGAGCCCAGGAAAAAAAACAACACTCTATGGTGTTATTGTCCTAGGTTTGTATCTTTCTTTCCAAAAAGGATATCTCACAGGTGGGTATCTTTCACCTGGAGGAAATTCTATTAATCTTGAACCCTTGCTGTGTGGTGAAGCAAGACGGCAGAATAGAGAGCCAGAACTGTTTGCTATATGCAGTGGGCTTAAATAATCAATAGCCATAGCTGTGAGGGTAAGAACACCAGCCATCTCTCAGCACTTTTAGCCCTAGGCGTGATGTATCATGCAGGTCTCCTCAACAGCATGACACCTGAGCTACAACACAGAGAAATAAAGACTCAAACCTAACAAGAGAAGTGAGATGTTAAAAGGACCTATGACAGTACTGTATATTTAGTTTTACTATAGGCCACCCAGCCAGACACAGATGCATACATGCATGCTTCAGTTTAATGACAACACTGAGCTTCATGGGAACAGAATAACAGCAGCACCAGCAACAAATACAGCAACAACAAACAACAACAACAACAACAACAACAACAACAACAAGATTCGGACCCATCTCACCAGCCCTATAAACTTCTGTTAGACCATATGGTGAAGTACTCATGACATTTGTCAACCAAATATAGTTTATTTTTTTATTTATTTTTTTAATTTAATATATTTTCTAACAGTCTGCAAAAATGTGTAAAGGCATCATGTAATTAAAGTTATTTAAAGTGGATGGAAATGTTTTCACATGCTTATTACATTCAATAGAAGGCTAAACTCAGCCTAATCCACTGACAACAAACCATTTTAATATTTAAACATATTCTAGCTGTGAAAGAAATCACAATATATGATTCTCAATATGTCCATATATTATTTTGTAGCTACATAGAAATCTGTATGGAAAACACATTAATCAACTATTTATTATAAATATAATAAAATCTAGCTCAAGCACTCTTTGCCACAGAAAAAAATGTATTATTTACACAAAAAGTCAGACCTTGTCATAACAATTTCACAGAGCTATGTAACTTCCAGGGTTTAAAGCTTTACTGTGAAGACAAAACAGAAAGGACTTGCTTTCCACAGCCTGGACTCTGTATTTGGGGGGCCCTGCTTTATGTTAACATGTGCTGAACGACCCATCTCTACGCAAATACATATGCTTATGCGACTGCCTTGACCACTTTGGCTGATGTGTAATAATTCACAAAAATGTCCATACAACCTTTGCCTGTGCAAGCTTTAGCACATGCATAATCATGTGCAAATTAAATACACCACGGACTCTCTTGCTGGTGCAAAGTACATAACACCCTCACATGTACTGTAAACAAATCCAAAATAGCCTTTACTTCTCTCATTTCATGATTCCACTGATATGTAAGTGTGGAAAATATGTACTGTATGTATGTATGTACAGGGGCGCTGCTAGAAATTTGTGGCCCTATGACAGAAAATAATTTTGGGCCCCACCAAGCATTGATTTTAATACTGTCAGTGCCAGCCCTTAGAATCATCCCAACTCCCCCCCCCCCCCCTCCCACATACACACACACACACACACACGCTGTGTATGACTGTGTGGACAATAGAACGGATGCTGCATGTGTTATATTTTAAACTACCATGCTCCGTTAGCAAAGAAAACAGACACTCCTATTCAGATGTCTAACCCATGAAGATGTTACTGCTGTCCTTTCATGATTGCTTTTAGGCCTACACATATGCACATTTTAAAGTGAGGCTGAAGTTCTGTTTGAGAGAGTAGAACAATGTCATCATCAAGACAGAATTGACCAATGGCCTTGTATGCTTTTAAGCCAATCTCATTGATTTATAGGTTGTGGCTTGCATCCAGATGATGCATCAGATGTTTCCATCAATAGCTTCCACAAAAAGAGCTCAGGCTTTAGTGACAGGCCAGCTAAGGCCAGCACAGACCTGTCGTTATCTCAACCCGAAGAGTGGTTCATGTCACCCTCTGTCCTCACTGCGCTGTTGGTCTGTTGACCAGAGAGTGAGAGTAGTAGCCATTTTAAGTGCAGCCAGAGGTTATTTTCCTGTTGGCATGTGCAGTGATGAGTGTAAAGCATTAGAATAATTGCCTTTGTCAAGAGATTGCTTTAAAGGTCTACAGTCCATGCAGGAGCAATGGAAAGCAATGCATCAATGGGGCAATGGTGGCTTTTTGTGCTCCCACTGGAAGAATAGTGTTTTCCAGACTGGCTCTAGCCTCGCTAGCAATAGTAATTTGATCTAGTTCAGCCCACTCCAAATGACTTATGTATAACATGGGGACTTGTTTAATGTGGGGATTCCCATTGCTCAACTCTTGCTTGAATAACGATTACTATGATTAAATTAATTGACAAGCATAAAACATTCAAAGCACAGAAGCTGAAGCATAGATGCCCCTTATTAAAGCAGTAGGCCAAAGGTTATTTTGGAAGTAGACCAATATAGAAATGCTTATACAGCAGTGGGGCAATAATGAAACTCATTGCAAGGGTAATGAGTTCACATTAGATTAGATCAAGACAATCATTGAGAATGAGATGCTGTTTTTTTTTTCAAAACATTTAGGTTTATGTAATTATTATGTTTTATGTAATGAAAACATTGCAAGGGGACCAAGAGCATAGGTTTGCATTTGGTCAATGCTCACAAAATGGCTGCAGGAAACATGTGGTGGTCATGAGATATGTGTGTGTATGGGTACTGCTTCAGGATGATATCCTAAGCCTTTAGCTCCAGTCAGTATAGGAGCATTCACACATGCTACTCGCTTGTCGCTGTCATACTCGAGCTTGCAGGCTTGTTACCAAGGTTTTCCGTTGGCTCACTAGTCACTGTAGAAGTATTGGAGGGAAACGAACTACCGGTAAAATAATACACCTGAGCACACCGTTACGTTTAAGTTATTTACACTCACTTGTCATTTAGTCGGTTTCACACATGACATGAACCACAGTTTTTCTCTAAGAAATGTGTATGTCTCTATCGATTAGGGTGCATCTAGGAATCAAAACCAAAAGATGGTTTTGTCTATAAACTGTAAAATCTCCAGGGAACTTGCTGGTTCAGTTAACTGTCAATCAATGGTATCCTCCACTTTTATTGGTAATCGCTTGACACGTAATGCTGAAAGTTAAAATAATTTTGTCTCGAAACCCACCAAGACAAGCTGTCACACATTCCATGTCATCACTTAGCTACAGAGCACAGGTGTAATAGCCCTATTGAGGTAATAAAGGGTGACCATCCAATGGCTGCATCTCTGGCAGAAATATTAGACCACATGCTCCTTGGAAGCAAATAAACTACACATATCCAGACTAATCAGCCAGGTGTAAATGAATCCAGAAATATATAGGGGTATAGGGCGACAAAGACTGAAGCAAACCTTCCCTTGAAAATGTAAATGCAAGTACAGTTTATGAAAAATGAAGAATAAATCAAGTGATTTATCAGTCAGTACAATTCCTCTCTTTGAGGTGTCAGTGCATATCAATGTTTTCAATTTATTTCTAATTTGTTTCTGTCTAGACAATATCAGGCATAGTAAAACTGCAGGTGAGAGGGCATGACTTGGAGGGGTCATTTCCAGCCGAATGGAAATATTTTCATCAGTGCTAACACATCCCTTTTGGTTGGCAAATTATGTAGTTGAATGTTAAAGCAGATATTCATATTGCTGGCTTCAGAAACATTTTGCACAAAGATGTGGGCAGGTTTTCATCTAAATGTTCTTCTTTTTTAAAATGTATTTTTAATTGTATTATTATTATTATTATTATTATTATTATTATTATTTAGAAAACCATCTTAAAAAATCTGAGAAGAAAGAGGGAAAAAATGCTTTGCAGCAACACTTTGCAGTTACCAATTATTTTACAATTATATTTGCATGGATTTTATCTTGTGTACGGGATAAGGGCCGACGAGGTGACCGGTTCAACTGAAATAATGGCGAGGTGGAGAACTTACCTCTACCCTGTTCAGTTTGGGTACTATTCATAGTTAGTGAAAGTAGATCTGACAGACTGCTTACTGTTGTTATAGTTACCATTCTAAAAAGCATTGATATGGAATGGTGGTGAAACGTTTTAACAGAAAAACGTCTCTAGTAGCCGGTTATACGAAAGTAATCGCCACCTGATCGCCACCCCATCAGCCAATCAGAGAAGAGAATCGCATTCTCAAGGGAGATAAAGCAGTGTATTCTTCATTGTGCCTGTATAACAATAAAATTTCTATAATACAATTTCTTTGATCTTGGTTTGCTACACTGTAAACTATTGGACAAGAAACAAATGTGTCCATGTGTAATCAAATTACTTTCTAATTCTTGTTGATTATATCAGCATTATTTTTGGAAAAAAGGCAGTATGTACAAAGTAACATTCAAAATAACAGTGCTTGGTTTTTTTTTCAACCTAGATGAGATCAGTTCATCAAGAATAAATCAAATGTAATCTGTAACCTAAGTATAGTCTCTGTTCTCCTACACTATGTGGCTACTTCATTGATTCACGGATGGAAGACAGTGCTGCTCCTAAATTCCATGGTTAACATCAGGAACCACTGAACCACTTCACTGATCTCAGCTGTGTATTTTGCTACCTATAACGTTTTAGCGAGAAACTCCATTATTCCAGATCAGACCAATGTGCCATACCTTTTATTTACAACAACTAAGTCCAATTACGTTTATCTTAAGATGTTAAAATACCAAAGTCGAACTTTGACAATAAGGTCAGATAAACACAAAAGAGCTAAAGTTTGATGTTCAAGATGACTGGTATTTAGCACACACCTTTATCCATAGCAATACAGATTCACAATGGTGAAGTCAAACCCAGGCCAACTGATTGTTGGTTACTGTTCCTGTTCTATCATGGCCATTAGTCAATCATAATAAGCCAACTTAAGCAGTCAAACAGAGATTAATACAATTATTTACAATATGTTTTGATAATTTCTGCTATGTACATCTGCACTGTGATACAATTATCCTGTGTCCTGTGTATAAATTATATGAATGAACTTGCTTAAATACCTGTAAAAACACACAATGGACTTGATAAGAATATTCTTTTGACACCCATGTCTCCTCACATGATGTCTCCTCACATGAACTCCTCCTGTTGGGTATCAGGCACAGTATAGAGAGCTGGCCTCCCCTCTGGGTTGTCCTCTATGCAGCCGTTGAGGTGGCGAGAGGACGAGGTGCCCTTCTGGCCGGCTTGCTTGGCCTCCCCATGCTCACCTGCCCCCGTGGCCACAACCACACTGGTCTCCACGCGGGAGAGCGTGTACATGCTGCTCTGGCGGGTAGGGTGGAAGCGGTTGGCACGCAGTTCCAACTCGTCGTAGCTGGACACGTGCACAAACGGACACCAACTGAAGGCTTGTTTGAAGCCGGCACGGAACCTGGGCATGTCGGACACAGAGATGGAAGGTTAGGAGAGAGTTCTTAGGACTAAGAAAAGAACTTGGGACTTACTAAGAAAAGAAGACATGAGTGTGCGCTAAAATATATATACAGTTAATTTCGCCTGGCAGCACCTCCAAGAGTGTGCACTCTCACATTCTTCACCATTAGCTTAGGAGAGAGGCCGAGAGCTTCATCTCAAAGGTGGGAGAGAGGGGGATAGTCTCTTGTCTTCTCTCATCAAGCAATAACAAACCCATTTGTGCACTCTCTCTCTCTTTTCTCTCTCCTGATGTACTGATGGCAGTGATCGCTTTAATCTGGGCCCCTGCTGCTTGTAAATAATGACCTTAAAAGACATCACACTGTTGTTCACACATTATTTGTGTCAAGTGTACACACATCGCCCTTGAAGCAGGACATGCTCCAGATCCAGTTCTATTTTTATTGTGTTAAAGCCTTTAAGGTATACATAAAGTGACCCTTTGGTATTAACAAGCTCTAATGCTAACGCACATCGGTCAATGTATGCACATGGATGTGTCGAGATGGTAGATACGCAGAGCAAGATGTTTCATGGTAGATCATATGTGAGCAAAGTGGTGATCAGTTAATCACTTGCAGGATCTGGGGTTTTGGGTCAGTGACATTGAAATTGAAAGTGGATATATCTGAAATCGCATTCGCGCTTGTCGCACAAAAATGACCATTTATAAAATTAACATTTAAACCGAGGCATAGAGAACTTTGAAAGTGCACATTTAGCTTAGATATAAGGTTATATGTACAGCTTGTCTCTATCTAGCTTATAAGCTTCCGTCGCCATGTTTCATCTGAACTAACGTGAGATCGACATTACTGAGTAGTGAACTACTCTACATCTCGCGTTAGTTCAGATGAAACACGCTTACAAGCTAGATAGAGACAAGCTGTACATATAACCTTATCTAACCTAAATGTGCCCTTTCAAAGTTCTCTATGCCTCGATTTAAATGTAAACACCTTCGGGAATCTATGGAATGAAGTTTGGAGTAACTTTGAGCTTCGTCAATGGTGGAAATTATGGAGGTAAGCTACAGTTTTCAACTCAAACTATGAGGTGCCGGTTGACTCCAACGTTAAGCCTGTTTGTAGCCAATCGGTTAACTAGCGGTATTCCCGAGAGGAGGGGTCAGGTGCAAGTGAACTATGTGCGGCAAGTCTGCGCTCCGATCATTATTTAACACCTATTTTAAGACAGAATCACACCGGCTTTCTCCTTTAATGTGATTCTGATAGATTTGGCAGAGGGCCAGGTGTTACGTACTGTATATGTACTGTGTATGTTTATATTGAGTTGAGTTTTTTTATCATTTTTTTTAAAGTAGTGAACTTTACCTTATGAAATATTTTTTGTTTGTATTTTACAGCTATAGACCAGGCAGGCCAACCTAATTACAAGCCCCGACCCTGCTGCTACTCAGTAAACAGACTCAAGGCTTGTGAGAACTCCAGTCCACATACACTCTAGTTCTAAAATATCTCTCACATCTTCATCAAATGTGCTCAAGTGTATTCCAGCGACATGGGCGATGGGCCTAATCACAAAAGTACCCAACACTTGAAATGAAGAGCTCTTTTCCAAAATGAGATATCTTCATTTCTACAAATATTCATAACCGCTTTCTCCTGTGTTTTTTTTTTTTCCTGTTTGATTAGTCAGGCTGCAGTTGGATTGATGAAATGAAAGGAAAAACCTGGTGTCAATCAGCTCATATCCTTGTTCTTTGAGGCTGTCAAGTGTTGTTGGTAGTGAATACAGCCTGGATTGAATTAGCAAATTTGTTCATGAAATTTCCCAAAAATATTTAATGTTGAGGACTGTTCGGATTCCGAAAATACGGCTTAGCCGCGCACTTTTCAGCCTATGTGCATTTTGTGAATGACTTAATTCGGCCATATGCGCACTATAGGCAGAGCACCTCAAAATCTGTGTGTTTCTCTTGTAAAATTCCCTTGCGGGTATTCTCCCATTGAGAGAAAATATTTTGGGAGATATTACTGTAACTACTGTAGCTGTAATGCTTGCGTGATTGACACGCTTGTTGCTGTTCACCAGACATCTGCTGTGCACTACTTCTCATTTATAAATTAAACGTTGCTGGTAAGGAACACATTTTTGATTTAAAAATGGACAATTTCACTGTACCTGCTGTTGAGGCAGCAGTAGATGATGGGGTTGTACATGGTGGAGCTCATTGCAAGCCACATGACTGATAAGTACACCTGCTGGATGTACTTCCATTTATTGATGGGCTTGTGGAGCCCCGAAAGCAGGAAGTAGATGTGGTAGGGCAACCAGCAGAAGGCAAAAGTGACCACTACGATGATCATCATCTTCACCACCTGGGACCAGACAAGGGGGAGAATAAAGGAAGGCAAAGATGAATTTAAACTTTATGGGCAACAAGACAGAGAGAGAGAGAGAGAGAGAGAGAGAGAGAGAGAGAGAGAGAGAGAGAGAGAGAGAGAGAGAGAGAAAAAATATTGTGCCGAACCAGATCACACCAGCGGAAGAGAAATTACAGCTACACAGACATGAAGTGAGCTACAAGTGTAAACATGTGGAGACCTGCTCTGGTGCCTGGACATTCTCACAGAAACAAACACACACCTTATCAGTTTCCCACCAATTCATATCCTGTATACTTAGCCCTTTATCGACAAAGTTTTGACTGTTTTTGCATCAAGAGGTCTGAGTGTCTCCCATCCTGTGTGCTTCTCTAACCGGAGATAAGTGCATTGTGTCTCCTACTGCTACTGTTTAGGCCGCTTGAATACACATCCCAAAGTAAATACTGAGGTATGAATGTCGTATAAGAGCCCTTTAGTTTAGTATCTTTGGAGATGATGGGAAGCATAGGTTTAAGAAAACCTTCATGCTTCAATGCAAGGGTGTTTCTGGAAGGCGATCAGAATGATAAATTGACCGTTGGCTCATATGTGGTTGTGTGGTATATATAGGTGGTCATGAGACCGTTTTAGATCTGATTTGGTCTCACTGATATGATTTGGAAAAATAATTTCTTCTTTGACTGGCAGTAGTGTTCAGTAGCCTTGGCGGCCACATATGGTTGAGTCTGAGTTTGTGATGACCACAATTTGTTAACAGTATTTGTATTGGATTCCATTGCCATTAAGTATGAAACTGGCCACCTCAATTGCATTAGACTGTACTAGAATTATTTTCATCCACACCAAATTCCTCAAGATGATCCTTTTAAACATAGAGTAGTATGTATTTGTCTCTGTGACGCTACAGACTGGATATTAAGGAGAAATAACCTGCACATCTCTCCAATGTTGAACACGTGATAACCCTTCTTACAACAAAAGTGGGAACGAAATTCTCCCTAAAGACTGTATCATCTAAATTCTCCCTGTAACTGTATCATCTAAAGACTCAAAAATGTTGATAAGAATAATAATAAAAAAAAGAAAACATGAATTAGGAACGATAGATACAGGGAAATGAATGACAGTAGAGAGTAGAAGCTCAGCTACATGTTGAAGCTGTTCATTGACACAGGAAATCGAAGCTGGGAAGTACATTCCATAGCTTGGGGGCAATGAACTCAAATGTGTGGTCACCATGGGGTCTTCAATCAAGTGCGTGAAAGAAGCAATTTTGGTTGTTAGATCTGAGGGAGTGTACAGGTGTGTGAGGGTATATAAGTTCAGTCCAATAAGCAGATGCCTGGCCATGCAGTCTCCTATAAGGCAGTCACCTATTTGACCTAGTTAGCAGCCTGGCATCTCTTTTAGGCAAGGCAAGGGTATTTATACAGCACATTTCCTACAACAAAAATGTAGCCTAGAAATCTAGACGAACCTGGTGGGAGCAAATTGATTTGTTCAGTCAGTACGCTTAGCCAAAGATAACTGCTGATTCCGCCCAGGATTGAGTTCAGTCTATCAATCATGGTCAGGCTATATATTTTATATGGTATAGTATGACAGGTGAATTGCAGTGTGTTTTACAGATAATATATAATATTTAAGGAAAATTTAAAACACGCTATAGAATACAGAACATTTCAGGAGAAACAGAACTCAATATTATCCAAAATTATCAAATTCAATATCTTTTTGAGAAAAAAAAAACATTACTGTTAGCCTACTGTCTTATGTGCATTTATTTCTAATCAGTTTGTATCTACAATCAGACACAATACATAAAATATTGGGTTATACATCCATTGCTCATCACATGTTATGGACCTCACTGCAGCCCGCTTTTGTCAAAACTCTCTGTCAAACACTTGTAACACCTTAAAATTTTATTATGTGTTTGAGTGATAACTTGTGAGTAATCCTGACCCACCCAGCAATGAATGATGAAAACATGACATCCTTACAGCATCTGAAAAACAGTTTATAGACACAACAGAGGCAGGACTGGCACATGAAAAAGGAGAAAGCAGAGGGAGGGCTGGTCTTGCTCTATGCTTGCCTGTCACGCTCACCTCTACTCAGCACACTGGCATCTCTCTACCCTTCCCCCACTGAACCCATTGGATAAATATTGGAGGTAGCTGAATGGATGATTCCCGGCATACACACACACAAGAGGAAGAAGGGAGAGAAGTGGAGCAAAAAAGATGGAGTGTGTGTGTGTCTGTGTGTATGAGAGAGAGAGAGAGAGAGAGAGAGAGAGAGAGAGAGAGAGAGAGAGAGAGAGAGAGAGAGAGAGAGAGCGGACAATGCAATGAGAAAAAAAGGTACCTGGCCTTTCATTTCTCCTTATCTGTCCAATTCCTCTTTTGTTATTGGGGAAGGAAGGGGCTGAGCCTCACAAGGAAGGATATAGATCTACTCTGTGTGGAAAGGGGCTGTGGGTAGAGCAGGTGTGATGTCAAAGAAAAAAGAGGAAAATACTGACAGCACTCAAGGCTATACCACTTCGCATGTCCTTTGTCCAAGGCATCCAAAGTAATTTGGCTCAAGAGCTTTCAGACAATAGCCATATGCAAATTAACAAAACCTGCAAGGACATAAAAATATCAACACTACTATCTCTTTTGCGATAGGCCACAAGAGGAATTGATTTATGGTCATTTTAGATGAGCCGAGGGACATTTTTACAGGCTTTGAATGCAGCTGGGCCTATACTAAAGAACAAGGTCTCTTTTAAAATTATGCATTACATGTAGGCTACACAAATATTTTAACAGTTTCCCTTTCAATGTCATGTATAATGAATAATGGTAATGAGCTTCCAACAATATAATGTAATGTACAATGCTTAATACCCTTGTATCAG
>JAODXP020000004.1:737739-795999 GCA_027497455.2 Sardinella longiceps
AACAGTGGCACTGCTAGAAATTTTGGGCCCTATGACAAAAAAAATATTTTGGGCCCCTCAAACAATTATTTTAATATTAAAATTTTATCTGAGGCCCACTGTCAGTGCCCCCTCCCTTCAGCGTCGTTCTTCTAGAGGTCAGAGGGACTGAGGCAGCTCTCACTGTTCAAGTGCATTATATAGCCTCCTCCCAGCTTCCCCGAATGGCTTCAGTCTCTGCTCTCAGATCTGTTTGAATCTAATTAGTCTGGACTGCTCTTCAAATATGCAAAGAGTCACTCTGTCACATGACAACTGTTGATGTGTTAAATCTTGCATGCAGATGTCTCAATACCACCAACAGGAGGTTTGATTTCTTTCCCTGAGAGGAAACAACTATATTCAACAACTAGGTCAAGTGAATGGTGTTCCATCGTTCAAGAGAGCAACCTTGAGAGAGAGAGACTTGAGCTGTTTCTACGGAGGCCAGGTTCTACCATTTAGGGGTGAAATATTGGCCACAAATCAACTCAAAATTTAGACAAAGACATCATTATCATTATGGCTCTGTAACTGACCTAATGAGACACCATTCAATATAAATGATCTTATTCTATCTCTGAGTGTAGAAGGGTATTCAGCATTACTGCCTGCAACAATCTTAAAATTGAAAATGGGCAAATTTCTAGCTTACCATTTACTACACTACTGTAAGTCTTAATTTGGTGTCTTCTTTGGTTACAACTGATACAATCCAGCTCAGCACTACTGTATGTCTATTGGTATAGGCTAAAGACTTCAGCTGAGACCAATGTGGATCAGATTCTAATGTATCATCAAATCCAATCCAATACAATCCAATCCCATTACAGGTAGAAAGTCAACCAATACATAATACAGCAGCAAGTTGTATTAGGGAATTCTTGGGCGTGGATCTGCCCAAGGTTTCTTCCTAGAAATGAATTACTAGCAAAGTGTAGGGAGTTTTTCCTTGCCCCTGTTTCTCATGGATGCTTCCCGTACTGTCTGTAAAGCGCCGTGAGACAAATGCACTGTAATTGAGCGCTCTACAAATAAAATTGAATTGAATTGAATTGAATAGATGCCTGATAAATACATTAGCCCAGAATAAATCTAAACATTTGCAAGTTCGGCAAGTCATTACTGTAGGTGCTGCTTCAAAACTGGTGTCTTTCTGTTATCTCCAGCCTATCTCCAGTATAAAGAACTTATAAGTGACAGTTCCCCACACGCTTTTTTTGTATGTTCTCTTGGGGGCTCTGAAAATAACTGACAGGGGCATGAGATAACAAGACTTACTTGCCTTCATCTGTTAGCATTGGCTGCTGTATTTGGTCTACATTGCACCAGATTCTAGAGACTACGGGCTGATTCCATTTCCATTCTTCCCGATTTTTCATCTGTGCACTGATTCTTATTGAAAATCAAACTCCACCTGTCACTGGTACTGCCACAGCATTTTCTTCATGCCTTCTACACTCAGACATGCTGAAAACGCTGAAAGACTGAAAGATGAAACAACACTCTTCACCAAAAAGAGCCCATCTATTCTAAAGCCCATCCATTCTAGCCTGAGATTCAATCTAGTGGCATCTCCGAGTTCAAACTGACACAGATTACAACTCCTATGCGCTACAGGGAGTTTGCAACTTGGACCTTGGACCTTGTCAGAATGCCAGTCATCTTGCCCCTGCCACTTCAGAATCCTCACCTGTGCCTTTGATGCTGATGAGGTATCTCCTATTGCTGTGCCACTAAGGAGAGTGGTTTGTCCCTAGTGGCATAAGGACTATGTAACAGATAGAAATGGTTAAAAAAAAGACAGAAAAGTGCATTGTGTTTTTTACATTGCATTATCAGTTGTATCACTGTATTTCATCTTGATCTGGGTCCTGTGAGAAGGGAACTGCAGTATGTTTTGCTATGCTGAATATATGGTCTTATAGACACTCCAATATGGTAATGAGATGGATAATTATGTGTGAGAAGAGAGTAAGAGTAAGTGAAATAAGCTTAAGTTCACAAATACATCTGCTCTGTGCATATTTTGTTCTAATTCTAAAAATAAAGCAGGTTTGCTTGCTTATAATATCATCCAAAACGAGCAAAACAAGATTTTTTGTCAGATTCACTGTCCTGTGCCACCATCATTTAGAATTTGTACCAAATTCTCTTGTTCTCATACCTACCAACAGAACTCTGCAATGTCAAAACACTTGACAATTGATTGATTTCCAATGGCTTTCCCTTAATAGATGCCTCTCAATTAACGTGACCATGGCAGCATGTTGAATGCATTTGTGATGGATACTGCAGTGCACAGAGGAACACAATCAATTCAGTGCAGATGGATTAGCAGGCTGCTTTAGTCATTATTGGAAATATAATAGATCTAAACAGGCCTCAATAGATATTCAGTGACTGTTGAACCAGCATGCCTTAATGTATCAATTCTTCCCAGTGATGTATCGTGCAGCCCATTTAAATGGACTATTTCTGTAAACTGCCGGAGTTCACATAGACACTAATTCATTATTAATCTGAATTCCATATTTCTGCTAATGGAGCATTCTGCTCACTTCCACATTCTACTGATGAATAACTTGCCACACAAATGCCATTATCTGAATTGTAAGAAAACAGAAAAACAAGCGAACGAACAAAAAATGCATGACATTGAAAACAATAATTCATATTTGTGGTAATGGTCCATATCCAATGCTGTATCTGTGTATTCACACCAGAAACGGTCACCGACATGAACCGACTGATGAAGTTCTTCTTTCACTTGTATTTCAAGCAGGCAGTGCAGCAGCTGCCACCACACTAAACCCATAAACCCATTTGGAACATAGTCCAATCTGTGTGCACAGTCCAATCTGTTAAGAAACATTCTAAACGACCAAAATGTGCCAGCCCAAAAACGCACCACTTTTGCACTATGAACACACAGACTGTGGTATGAATGAGGCGTGAAGCTGCCCCAACTCAAAGCACCCGTATAAGGTTCATCAACAAAATACTGACAAAAACATCACGTTCAGCGGCTCCATGCCTTCATGAAGAATTTTCGGAATTCATTCATGTACCACTACTGATGATAAACTGCCTAGTCTGATTAGCGCTTGTGTACAGGCCTTTTTATCTCCTAATTCAACATTGCTTTGGCTACCAAACGTCATAAATTAATAACTGTGCGCCAAAATAAACATTATGTTTAAAGAGAAAGAAACACAGGCATACAAATAGATAGATAGAAGAATGCAAGCACACACACACACACACACACACACACACACACACACACACACACACACACACACACACACACACAGAGTTCCCCACCAGGCTGCTGACTATATTCCCCTGAGAGCGTCTAACTACAGCCTGTCCCTGGTCTGTCATGCCTCTTGGCCCCCGTCCTCTGCCCGATATCCCTTAAGAGAGGAGGTGAGCCCTCTTCATTCTCCATACCAGACGCTAATGCGTCAGGGTCACCGCAGTCGATGTCCTAGCCCGAGGCACTCACAACCTTCATGCCAACCACACTAGAAAAGAGCACACCATGCACCAGGGCACCATTAAAAGAGATGGTCTATTATCGATTGGAAGCATTTTTTTTACCCCAAGGAGAATAAATAATAAATAAAAACTATATTTTGTTGTGGTCATATGCATCGGCAAAACACCTGACTGGTGTCTACATCCAAAATAATTTTGTGTGACGTGATTCGGTGCCATTTAAGCAGAGCCCTGTTGCACGAGCCTGCCTACTGCACTAGATAGGAAGTGTAACGAAAGAATATGGAACAACATAGACCGAACACGAACACAAATGCGAACAATCAATTTACATGAAGTTAATGGCACCAAAATCATTGAAAATCGAAAGTAAGACTAATGATGCTGTACTGGTAAGGCCCAATGCTGCTGGCACACAGACGCTGCCTTATAGGTACAGTCTGTGATGCTACGCAATTTTTAAATACATAACAATTTTATAACATAAAATAATGTTTCCTCATCATCCAATGGCTCTTCATTATCCTCCAGGGATGACAGTGTATTTTTAACATGTGTGTATATATGTTGAAAAACAGGGGCAGCCTGCCCCCCAAACAGTAACACTGATTTTCTCAAGATAGACTAAAGGCAAAGCTTTCTTTTCTTTTTTGTTCAGCATTTAAGTCAAATATAATGTAGGCTGCTTTGATAGTTAAAAGCATCTTCTTAGAAATATACGTAAATATTCCCACCAGCATATCTGGCTGCAATAGGCAGATGATACACAAGCCAGATGATACACAGCTGAATAGAAAAGTGGAATAACAGCCACATCCTGTAGGAATGCAGGGACAGTACTTACCTTCCTCTTAGCCCGGAGTTGGCCATGATAGTTGTCTGATGTGTCTCCAGGGATCTCTCCACCCCATAATGTCACTCCTACTATGGTGTAGGTGATTGCCATCACCCCCAGGGGCAGAACATACACCAGCACAGTAACAATGATATGATACCTGTGAAGAGAAAGGAAAATGCCCAAACCCTAGCATTTCAGTTTTTCAACTCAGTACAAAATGCATAATAATAATGCATAGTAATAAAAAAATGTTTTAGAAAGGAGATTAAAAGGGAAAGTTTGACATATGTAATAATATATAAAAGATGTCTGACATGACGGAATCCTCAGAGCGCCGGGGCCAGGCGAGATAGCAGAGGGTCCTCCCGGGCAACTCCTTTATTTTGGAGTAGTAGCAGAGAGGGAACGCCAGCACCACTGCCAACACCCAGATGCACACTATCACCCCCCTGGTGGCTTTTGCAGAGAGCCGTGGCTTCAGAGGATGGATTATAGCCATGTATCTGCACAGGAAGTACAAGTAAACATACACATCCAGGTCAGAAGTCAGAGCCAGAAGGCATGCGAAAACGTGAGATGTCACCTTATATTGAGAGATGAGTGTGGGTTATCTGTCAAGGCCGGGATGTGGTTTGTGGCCATTTGCGGATCCCTTTCCCCACCCCCACGTTTTCAGGCACAAATGTTAATTTGAATCTCTTTAGCCACATTGTCAGCAGAACATTGTTAGAATATAGTTATATTTGTGGGTTTTTTTGCCCCTCCCCCCCTCAACTAAGCCCATGACAGGCCTTCATGATCATTTCTACCACAGGCATAAACACAACAAAACGCCAGAGTCAGCTTGAAGCTTCCTCACTAACAATGCCACTGTAATGAGGAGCTCTGCTGAATGTACATCAGAACTGCCACCATACATCAGTTTGAAGTTGTTAGTGTTTGCCCAGGCTGGCAGTGCCTCTTGAAGCTTTGTACGGGTGGCTGTGCACTCCAGACATGCCTCAGAGAGAGCTGTCTTATTTAAGTCTACGGCGCTTTCGCCTCAGTACATTTGGAGCAATCTCTAAGAAGAGAGATCTGATAAGGGGGGCAGAACATGGGCTTTCATACTGACCCCCACTGACTTGCAAATGCACACACACACACACTCATGCAAACACACACATACGTGCGAGCACACACACACACACACACACACACACACACACACACACACACACACACACACACACACTAACATACATGATCAAAGATAAAAATATAACATGGTCCAAGTGCACTTAAGAGAATTTTTGATTTTTGACATATCACTTCTTGATTGATCTCTCGATTTCTCTCTCTCTCTCTTTCTCTGTCTCACTCACACAGTCACACACACCAAACACACACACACACACACGCACACATACACGCACGCACACACACACACACACACACACACACACTCAGAGACTGTATTACCAGACATGCATACTTATAGTTTGAGGTTCTCTCCATCTTGCCAAAAGATAAGGGGAAGTAATTAACTGAATTAGCATACAGTCTTTCCTCTCAAATTCCTATGATGTGTAGAAGCTTCTGATCCACAAAGTGAAATGCATGTCAAAATATTTATCAAACAAGTTGGTGAAGTGTGAAGGTCAACTGATTTGGGCTGACGTTAATGTTTTTAAAATCACTGCAGCCAGCGACTGATGTGTCTGTTTCACAGCACTGCCCTGTGCACACTGTCAGATGTGTTGATCTGCTAATCAACTTAGAGTAACATGCTCAATTCGTAGACGGTAATGAAACGGTGATGACTGTGACAAAATGGCAAAAATCGACCCAATTAATTCAAAATTGTCAAATATACACCAAACACACACACACACACACACACACACACACACACACACACACAGACAGATGCACATGCAAAGTGTAAATATAGGGCCTAGTTATATATAGTACAAAAACTGAACCAAAATCCTTGTATAAAAAAGTGCAGTGGTGTCTGTGTGCTAAAAACAGAGTAGATGTAGAAATTGTTGGGCACATTTTCTTCTCTGAGTCCCAAGGCATTTCCATAGCATGGGGAGAGCGAATAACTAAGTCAGTGCTAGAGCATAAGAAATTGCTGTGAACAAAAGTGACATCAGGCTTTCCCTGAGGTGATATATTTAATCTTTTGCAAATGCAAATACAATGATTGCAAAAAATGCTAATATAAATGTATATGAACTCAATTTCATCTGCACTGTTTTCGTAGAGCTTTCTGTGACTTTGATCAGTTCAATTGTGACTCCTTATTATTAACAATATAATAAATGAATGTATAAATAAATAAATAACATTTTCATGCAGAAGTGGCCATGACTCACAATTTCAACTTAAAAGCAAAGAAAAACGTACCCTGACAAGATGACAAGGGGACCTGTTGGAGATTGCCCCCCAACATCTTTGATTTTCAGGGTGCCCACAGCACAGTTTGACAGCTACAGTATACATCTCATTTCCCTTACGTAATAACTGAATTCTCTTTTTACATGATTTGATGGTGTCTCATACTCATACTGGGAAGCCGTTTTATCCATGGAGTAGTGTGATGTCAGAGGGAATCAAAGCTTATATATGGTGCCTACCCATTTCCAAGAGACTTTACACACCAATGTATAGAAAGAACTGACTGAGACAGATATAAATAAATAAACAAACATATTCTGAGATGTAAAGGCAGAAAAACTACCCCGGTCATAAATCTAAAGGGCTACATTTTAGCAGAGAATATACAGCTAATGGCGACTGCAGAACCTTGTCGCCAGAACACATTGACAATGTCTTACTTCTACTTTAATAAAGCCAAGAAAACCAGGCAGGTATGCCATCGCTGAGATTATGCTAAGGCAAGTAGTGTACTGACAAATGTACTTTTAATGAGCTGTGTGCACATCCTAATTTTTGTTGTCATTCAATTTGACAGCACGTCTAATACCACAAGGCAACTGTGAATATGGGTGTATTAGTCTAATTACAGTCAGTCGGGGTGATTTAGAGCATCTCTGGAAATGAAACTAGTCTTTTTCAATAAAATCAACATAAAGCATAAATCTCAAATGAAATAGGTGTCGTTGGAAACACCCCTTAGGAATAAAGTAATTTTCTCATTACAAACAAATATCTGTAAATGGATTTCAGAGGAGTGCACACACAGAGAGGATGTGATGGGAGTCGTCTGTAGCAATGCAAATGAGGGTGGGGAGACTGCGCCAGGGGTTCCTCAAGCTAGAACAATCTGTAGGAGTAATGCTCAAGAGCCTTTCTGTTGGAACCCCACGGTGATTTTATAAATAACTTATTAGAGTGAGGGGGAAAAGCAGTGGTGTGGCTACTCAACAATTGCATTCTGTTAGGATTTAATTAGTTCTTCTTGCACAGTTGGACAGAATGATAAAGTGAGTGTATGTGTGCATATCACACACCTCCACTCAAACACACACGCATGCACGCGCGCGCACGCACGCACACACACACACACACACACACACACACACACACACACACACTTTCATGCATGCAATCACAGCAACACCCACAGCTACCCCACCTCAGGAGAAAACTTGCTCCTCAACTGGAGACGTGCCCATTTATTGACACTTTGAATTTGTCTAGCTTTTATCTAACATCTGGTCCAATACATTTGATCCAAATGTTGATCCACTCAACATTTTTTTTACATGCACATATTACATCATAACATTTTGCAGCATGTATGTATATGAAAGTGTTCAGAGCCAACATAACCATATGTGACCATACCATGGTGGGAATAAAATCGAAATTGTCTATTCAACCAGAGCAAATGAGCATGAGCGTGTGCTTGTTCGTTCACACACACAGACACACACACACACGCACACGCACAGAGTGAGAGAGGCTCTGATAGTAGCCAACAAATACAAGGCAACTCAATAATTGTTATGACGCACAATACAATCACAGAAGCCTCAAACTCACAGTATGACACCAGAGTTATGACACTGAAAATATTGATTCCTTGGTGCATTTACATTAGTGCATTTAAACTTCAATAAAAACAACGAAATGAGCCACTGGTTTATGTTATGTATGTGCTCAGGGATTTGATAGCGCCATCATCAGTTCTAGCAATTGAGCTAAAACTATTGCAATTCGGAAATTTTGTAGTCGTTATCTGGCTCCTACCTGTCAACAGCGATTGCAGTCATAGAATATATGCTTGCAAAAACCGAGGTGACTGGGAAAAAGTTGTGAAATCTGCAGTATGATTCCCCGAAATACCAATCACCATGTGCCGCGTATACAAAATTAATAAGGGTGTTGAAGGCTGCCATTGATGCGTCAGAAAATGCCAAATTCAGCAGAAAGTAATTTGTAACTGTTCGCATCCTCTTGTGAGCCAGTATTATCCAGATCACAATAAGGTTTCCAAAGACCGCCACAGCCAGAATTGTGCTGTATGCCACCGACCAGAGCGCAACGCGCCATGGTGGCTGAACGAATTTGTTCGTTAAGTTCCCGGTGAAGTTAGTTCCATTCGAAGCCATTGCCACTCCAAAATCAGTTCCAAGATGGTAAGGGGAAAAAAGGAATATTTAGGTTACAACTTGATTGAAGAAGCGCGTGGGAATCCCATGCGCTCCAGAGCGGAGAAGAGTACCACTTCAATCCGAGGGTGAGTAACTCTCCGGGTAAAAATGTGAAAACCCTCTCGATGAATAAACCACAGAGCTCGGACTACGGTGAGATATGAGGTTTGACATACGTCATTACTTTCACCATTTAAGTCCCTGTTTCAAAATGTGAACAAGAACTTTACGGAGATGCTGTTTGCAACTCTCCTGTTGCATGCGGGAACAGAGAGCAACAGTGTTTTCTGTGAAAGATATTCAGTGGTGACGCATTTGCCGCGAGTCCAGAGCAGCAGTCGATTGATTGACTAGGTTGCAATACTGCCACGAACAATTTGTTAACATTTGCACACCATGGTTATTATTATTTTTTCAACATTGACTAAAGGCACGATACAATTTGTGACAGAGAATAGAATCAGACGCAATATGGTGGAACACCACTCCACATACAACTGTTAATTATGAAATAGGCTATTCACATAAACTAGCCTAATTTTAAATAGCCGTCTTACAAAATGGCCAGAAAAAAACTGTAGGAAATTGTTCACATAATGCTTAGTTTAAAACCATATTTATTTTACAATACTTGGGATATGGATAGGGAATTAGGTTTTACACTTTAATTAGCCTACCATCACTGTTGTCACTTGCAGTTGCTGCACACAGAACATCAGTGAAATCTGTGAAAAAGATTGGGGTGAAGTTCATAGGGAGGGCCAGGATGTGCCAGCAGGGAGTGTAAAGGCTTCATGTTGTTCTCTCTTAGCTCCTTATACAACCTGATGGGTTGGATTCAGAGCAGAGGGTTGAGAGAAGACAGACATGGCTTCTTTAACTACCTCATTGTTATTGAAGTAAGGACAGCAGCACTTGGAGGCAGTGGCTGAAGGCTGGGAGTAGGGGGGAAGTGGTACAATAACGGCAGCTCTCCAAGATGCATTTCTGTGTGATTACTGTCAGTCTCTGCTTGGCGCAGCTCTACATGACACAAGCACCAAATACAGCATTGCCCCATTACCCCCCTACACTTGACATGAGGTAGGCAGCCTGTGGACCACAACAGCGATGTGATTGAAGACGGCTATGTGTAGTTCAGATCAGTGCCATTACATTTGTGTCTTCGAATGCCATGGAAAAATCCATGATGAACGCAATGTGTGTGAGACACATGTATTTCACTGTTTGCACATGCTCTCACACAATGCTTATGTCTCACTCTAGATTGATTCACATGTAGAATGATAATTTAATCAGAGAGGGTTGAAGCAGAGCAGAGTATTCCATGATCTTTGATTTAATTGTGGTTGTATTGCTCGCGGAATTTTGGGCTACATCCATATTCAATTTGTGATATACAGAAAAGAAATGATCTCCATACTGTTTAAGGATTTTAGTAGTGTCTTGCTGTTGATTTTTTCCCCCATGCCAATTTTCTGCTGAACCCATGATAGGGTTGGGATGATTGTGGGAGCCTGGCACTGAGGGCCCCTGAGAATATCTTAATACTATAGTCAATGTTTTGAGGGCCCAAGATTTCTAAAGGTGGTCTTGTTTTTCGTTCGCAATGCTGAGATTTACAGTATGTGTGAAGTCCTGGTAGGAATCTGAGTGAATTTAGGTATTGCATATCACCAGCAGACCATCCAATATCTACCAGAATGTAGGAAATCACATCTACTGAATGCAATATTTTCTGTTTGCAATCTCCCACACACCCCCATGTCACTGCACGGTCCTGTGTCCAGCTCCAGCAAGACGACCCAGAGAAAAACAGAATGCAGGGCATCACATGAAAAATCAGCAACCAAATTCTCACAGACCTCTGCACTTGCCTTGGGTAGCTTCACATGCTACCAGAGAATATGATAAGAATGCCACCCCACACGAACACACACAAAGCATGAGGATGTTCTGGTGCAAATCTCTCTGCAACCTGTGGGTCCTGATTCACACAATCACTATGCTGTCTGCCTGCTCACAATAAGCTGTTTGCAGCTTGCTACCGTTGTTACTTTTGTTCACAGCTAATGCTGACAGACTGCATAGCAGACAAGGCTGAATTATGGGCAATTTCATATTATGGATGTGGCAGGATGAGCAAGCATACATTGTTGAAGTATTTGTGCAGTCTGTTATGAACAGTACCTTCACCACATTCAAATCCTTCACATAATACAAATCCCATAGTGTTTTATTCCATGGATTTGCCCAGATACCCATACAATGACACTGATTCATGTAATCAGTACTCATGTCATCAGTTCTCAATTTTTTTCTATATCTCGCACGTATGTCATCGAGTCTACTTCAATTCAATTCAAGTATGTATCATCATTGTCACAGGAGTACACCGAAATTACGCTTGGAGCATAAAAAAAAAACACTTGAAAAATACACGTGGACATAAATTCTGTACACTACATTTTGTATTTCCATTGAGCTATTTTTTATATTAAGCTCTGTAGGATCATTATGCTGAATTATCTTTTTAATATCACTAGTCTGTGTCACTAGAAAGCAAACATAACTTCAAGAATAGTTTCAATCTGCAATAATTTTAAGAAAATTAAGCCTTTCGGAATAATAAGAACTACTCGGGAATGACATAGCAAGTATATCTAACATTCATAATTTTACATGTTAAAAAAATTAATGAACCATCTCTTCATAAGAAAAATGAATGTCTCACAGTCAGCCATGTACTGCAGTGCCACAAATTGATGTCTACAGGTCTGTGTAATAAGTCCGTCCATCAGCGCTCTAACAGTAGAATTCTGCTTCAAAGTCAGTGCTGACATTGTTGGCACTCACCTATAAATCATTCAAACAATTTGATTGGTTAAATGGTAGCTTTGTTCTTTAGCTAAGAAATTAATTAAATAAATAAATGGAATTGCTAATGCTGAATGACAATGAACCCGCTCATTAAGCTCTGCAGCTGCTGCCATCAGACTGTTTGAGTTGAGACGCACAAGAACATTGAGGAAATTACCGATGCATGGGTATGTATCAAAAGCAAATACTTCAGGCACTACAATCTATAATCAGTCTGCCCTTAAGTTTACAGAGTAGAGAAAAAACACCTGGCCCTATGCTGTTGACACTGCCCTTTTTCAATATTTGGTCTGGGAAAGCTTCGCTTCAGCACTCTCCAAATCAATATTCTTGCCCACTATTCCTTGGACACACTACCACACATGCACCTTGAGGTTGATCTGTAACAACATGCTGGATGAATTGAATGCAGTCTGACCACAATTTTTTTTCACACACATTTAAACACAGCTTGGCCCTATACAACTTTTATTATGACTTCTTTTTCATCGTTAGACCTGGGACTGTGGATAAGTTTGAATGAATGTGGAATGAATTTGTAATTCTGCCATTTATTTCTTTCACATGCGATGAAAGCACTTTGAGTTACCCTGTGTATGAAATGCACTATAGAAATAAGATTGTGGTGCTAGGCTATACACCACAACTCAAACATATAGGATCCAAGGAAAAATGGATGAAAAATGATGAATGCATTCTTCAAACTTTGATCTCATTTAAAAAAAAGGTCACCTTTTGCAGGAACTAGATGTAGACTGACAAATTTAATTTGTGAGATACAGAATGAATGATAAAAATGATGTTCTTATTCTTAATGTCAAGGTTTTGCAACCTCAGGATGCTTTGGATGAGGGAAAAGGGAAGATGCAGGTTTTAAGGGACTTTGAGCAGATCATACAATTTTGCAAAGTACAATAACCTGTGGACAGCATGTGATTGGGCCATATCCATCCCGTAACACAAACCCAATACACACCCACAAACTATGCCAGCCACCCCCTTGGTCTACGCTTTAGCCTCATACAAGGGTCTGGCATTTCACAATTGACGAACGATTGCAAGCTGTTAGTGTGAACTGTAGAAGTTTGAAACGATTCAATTTGATTTCACCCAATTTCTAGCATTATGCACCAGCTTGGTCGTGAAGTAAGCTATGCTACAGCAACAGAAACCTGACATTATCTCACACAACTCCCGATCCTGCTTGCTTTTTAGCATGGTATGGAATTGATCTCTGTAAACGATGCCAAAGGCCGGAATGCCAGACGGAGTCATCGAGGGAAATGAGTATTGAGTGGAGCAATGCAAAGCCAGGATAATGCCAGTGTAGGAGTATGAATCATTGGAAGGCCAAGCGGCCAATCACTATAGACTGATTACGCCACCCTGAGGCCTAATGCCTCAATGTAAAGAACACATTCACCATTTCACAAACAATTATCAAGTTTTGTGGAATTTCATCCATGGGGGGCTATAAAACAAATGAATTTATATGTACATTTAATGACTGTACAATTATTGACCTGTAGATGGTGCTATTAAGCCAAAACGTTACAGGTTTGGGGTGATAGGCCTGTCAGTTCAGTTCAATAAGCTTTATTGGCATGAATGTAAAAAAATACAATATTGCCAAAGCATTAATGTATAATAATGACAATAATAATGAGAATTACAATAGTAAGTAGTGACTAAATAAATAAAATGCAACTTAAACAAACATATGGAATAATAATAATAATAAAAAAAGATAAAATTAAGAAAAAGCACTAGTGGATATTTTGATGATGGTCATGTGGACTCTACCCTTAAAATGTGGCAAGACTGTAAGTAGTCTGAGGCTATTTGAGTAAAAGTATCAACTTCCCCCAGGAGGAATGGTAGTTTCAGTTTATTTTCTAAGTCAATAAATCCAGGACTGATGTTTTCTATGGAAAGCCGTTCAGGGAAAAAACCTTGAATGAAACTCTGAATATATTGAATGAAGTCCTGAATATATTGAATGAAACTCCAAATATATTGAATGAAAGAAAACCTTGAATATATTGAATGAAGTCCCGCATATATTGAATGAAACTCTGAATATATTGAATGAAGTCCTGAATATATTGAATGAAACTCCGAATATATTGAATGAAACTCTGAATATATTGAATGAAGTCCCGAATATATTGAATGAAACTCCGAATATATTGAATGAAGTCCCGAATATATTGAATGAAACTCCGAATATATTGAATGAAACTCAGAATATATTGAATGAAGTCCCGAATATATTGAATGAAACCCCGAATATATTGAATGAAACTCCGAATTATATTGAATGAAACTTGCCTCATCTGAGGTCAGTGCCAGTGGCCATCTTATGTGTGTCACCAGTATGGAAATGCCCATGACCAGGCAGTACCGCTTGGGTGGAGTGAATGATTAAATGAGGCAAAAATATTAAATAAATTATAGTTTTATTAATCATTTCATTGTTTGCAGCTGCAAGGTAAAATAGTTTAGTTAAGTCACAGTCAGTTATTTTGGCCGAGTAGTAATCCAGCTGCGTTACCACCTGTACAGCACAGGAAGAGGCGACGATCCCACTGAAGGTTGGCGTAGCAGTTAGCTAGCGGTGACGATCCCACTGAAGCAGCGACGATCCCACTGAAGGTTAGCGTAGCAGCTAGCTAGCGGCGACGATCCCACTGAAGCAGCTACAAGTGGTGACGATCCCACTGAAGGTTGGCGTAGCAGCTAGCTTCAGTGGGATCGTCGCCGCTTCCTGTGCTGTTCACTGGTGGTAGTAACACGGCTGGATTAATTACTTCTCAGCCAAAATAACTGACTGTGACTTAACTAAACTATTTTACCTTGCAGCTAAAATTATTTATTTAATATTTTTGCTTCATTTACTCATTCATTGCCAACCACTCCACCCAAGCGGTACTGACTGGTCACAGGCATTTCCATACTTGTGACACACATAAGATGGCCGCCGGCACTGACCTCGGATGAGGCAAGTTTCATTCAATATAGAGTTACAAACAAGTTGACAAGCATCATATATATGCAGAAAATGTGCAGAACTGAGCGGCGGTCATATTTTGTACCGCCACGCGGTACATCTAGTTAATTATTTGATATGTTTCCTGCTATTCCCCCCAAATAATGGTGAGTGTATTTAAAAAGAAGGAAATCCAAATTACCCCAAACTTTTGAAGGGTAGTATGTTTATATTTGCAACACCACTACCACTCGTGTTGCTTAAATACCTTATAGGCACAATCAGGTAGAATGTATAACTAAGCCTCAAGAGGTCATTCTATACAGTGACCATAGCACAGCTGAGTAGTATTAGGCACAGAGCGAACAAAGGGAAGTTCAGTGCGGATAACCTTGTACTATAATCAAGTAATTAAACAAGTGCATGGGGCTTACCACACAGTTACCACACGTACAGTATACATAGATTTCATTAGACAAAGCCAGAGAAACAAAAAATGGAGTGCTTTATACCTAAACATCAGTTCCTCTGCCAATAAATATGGATAACATTATTTAACGGTTAATCTACCGTTACAAGACTTTATGAATACATTATAACCCTTTATGAATGTGTTTATAAAGTCTTAGGAATAGTGGGTTCATAGAAAGTGTTACCAACTTCAGATTTCTTTCCACTGTCTAGTACTAGTTTGAAATGATCACAGGTGGGTGCAGGTGGTCTGCTTGTTTGTCTGTTCTATTCCTTCAATCTCCAGTCAGTGTGTGTCCTGGGACAAATTGATGCAGCATGTAGGCCTAACAGCTATGCTGCTTGCAAGGAGACGCCTGAAGATGAAATGTGGTATTGAGACACCACACACACGCACACACACACACACGCACACACACACACACACACACACAAACACACACACACACACACACACACACACACGTGATGAGACACCACACACACACACACACACACACACGCACACACACACACACACACACACACACACACACACACACACACACACACACACACACACACACACACAGAGAGAGAGAGAGAGAGAGAGAGAGAGACAGACACACACACACACACACACACACACACACACACACACACAAAATAAAATAAAAAAATAACAGGAAAAGTGCTGATGGAAAAGTGATGCAATAAACACAAACAATCCCAACTGAGAGTGGATAGATATTGCTTGTCTTTCATTCTTAAGTCATATCATTTGGCATTTGATGCAACCCTCTCAGACCTACATTGGAGGGTTTTATACGCAAGGCATTCCATTCACATGGGCATATCCACCAAAGCTCTTCTGTCCCCCTTCTAAAAGCCGGGCATTTCACTAAAGATGAATGTGGACCAATATGCATTTGAAAACTTATTGTACTCTTTTGCCAATGCATCAAAAGCCAAACCGGATAAAAGGATTCACCCCAGTATGACATGAGACGTAATTTTATACCTGGCAGATTCACAAAAGCCATGTAAGCCTAAACAAGAGTAAGATGATAAGCGTCAGAAATTTCAACAAAAAAATATTTTCTATTAATTGGCTCATAAGGGAAAAACTGAATCCTAGTGAATGTTTTTGAAGAAGGATCATTGTTATTAAAAGCCTTTTAAAGCAATAAAGGAGTTACTGTAATGTTCTGAACCCTCCTCATATAAAGTCTAAAGCTATAGGGCAACTCTTTTCCATCCGTATTGTTTTTTTGATGACCATACAGACATTTCAGGCAGACGTCCTTCAACATCTTTGATGATTTCACCTTTGTCTCCCTTTACCTACACCATGACAGATGAGAGTTGTCATCCTCAAGTCCGCTGTCTTGACTTGATGTCATCGACATTTAAAAATCCTCAAGGACTTTTTTATCGTTTTATAGTTGGATTTGAGTAAGAATTCACTCTATACATTCAATATACTGTACACAGTAGATATAAAGAAAATTTGCCACCACATCTGAAATAGTCACTACTCTACTCCAGTAGTACAAGCCTCTGATTGCAAAGTTCCTTGACTATTACAAAAGTATAGTTCTATTTCATACTGTATCAAAAAAATTCGATCATCGGATTAAATAATCTATAGGCTGGAGTTAGATCTTACTGTCCGACTCCAAGTATCGTATCCGATATCATATTATATGGTGGCATATTCCTGTATAGAATGACTGGGCTTGGCAGCACAAATGAGGTGTTAGTACAAAGGAAAGGAAGACATAAGTGTGAAAGCTTATTATGTTGTTCTTCAGAAACATCCATGAAGAAGTGAAGTGTGAGTGTGACTCATGGGAGTTGTTACTTGAGTACTGTCATCACTCCCTCAGAGCACACACTGATATCCGGCCATCTCAGGCTTACAAGGTGGCATTGCAAAATCATCAATACCAATACCACCAGCCATTCCACTCTGTACATATCATGAAATTTCACGTACGGGAAGATAAAATTAAGGCATACAAACAGAACACTTTTGTTTGGTACAGAGGATCTGGACATTCGGGTATCGCGAAACAATTGCTTGCTGGTTTGAAAAATGTTGGATCAGCCCTTAACTGATAGCCGCTGAATTCACAACCTCTGTTCTCTGATTGGCCAGGAGTAAATGCCTCCTGGGAACTCAAGGTCAATGGAACAAATCTCAGAGCACCAAAGATTCTAGAGTTCTACGCTCTAGAATCTGTGCAGAGCACTGAAGGATGGAGGAAATGATAATCAAGTAATTGTGAAGGAAGTTATGGCACGGCTACAGTACAAAACAAAGATACAGTAAATAGGCTGTCTGAAGTATATGCATTCCATATACCAACTTCTAGCATGCATATTACCATATTAACCTTATTACCTTTGCACATAATGTTGCAAAATGTACAAAAATGGAAAACCATGGCATATGTGAATATTCAATATAAAACAACAAACCCCAGTGTCTGAGAAACCCTTTCTTGAGTCCTGATAAAATATTAGTCCCATATACCTGTCATTAACAAGATTCAGATTCTGTGAATATAAATAATGTCAGCAAAACTTGGTAATGTATTAAGGGCATTACAAGATGACAAATTTTGTTTGAAAGCATTTATGATCGTGGCACTTAGACTAAAATTATAGTTCCAAGCACCAAATTATTTATTGTACCAAGGTGTCTTTTATCACTGAAGTGCGAAAATCAGATCCATAAAGTATACTGGGTCCAATTCTCCTCTGATATCCAATTTCCATGTGCATGCCAGTTGAAGAGTGGCTTTACCCTATTTTGGAGTATAAAAACCATTGCAATTATATATGAATTAACAAAATGTATCCAACTTTTAATTACAATTCCAACCAAAAACTAAGGTCCTTGTTTTGTTTGCCTTGTTCTGCTCATGAGCAAACTATTTTCAAGTTAAATATATTGCAATTGTGATTGGTATGTTCCCTAAAAAGAAGCACAATTAATAGATTACCAAGTCAGTTCATTTACCTCATTTACACTAACCCTACCCTACTGACAACCTCTAAAAAAGACATGCAATGGACATAGAAAAGTTCGTTTTAACAAATCACTATTCACTTGTATAAATCAACTATTAGGCCTACCCATCTAATTCAGTTCTATCAGTTCAGCCTGTGTCTTCTAATCAAGTATATTAGAATATACTGTAGTCTCAATTTAGTAATCTGGTGTGAAAACCTCTGTTATTCTGTTCCTAATAGAATACAGCAGTTCTGAATCAAATGATGACAAACCATCCCCACTGAGCAAGCTGCACAAGTGTGTGTGGTCCCTCATCCATGTTAAGCACCACAACCAGAGAGACAAACCTTGTTGGCCTATCACTCAGTGTAGCTGTGGTTAAGCATACGGTACAATATGGTGCACTTGTTTCACTTGTTTGTGATTACTGTGCTCACACCACTATACACCTCAACATGTCAGAGGTCCAATTGGATTGGAGCAAAGCTAAAGCATCAGTTGTTACACCCTGTAATCAGATGTTGTAAGCTTCCTTGAAACTGCACAACAATTTGAACCTGAATTCATTTAGCCTGATACAGGCATATAGATTCTGAGTGTCTGCTTAGTATTCGGAGAGTGTCTGCTCAGTATGAGGCTAACCGAGTTTAGCACTCCTCATCTCAACACCTTTGTCAAGTCTATGGCTATAGGTGATTTAGCCAAACTAGCAAAAGTCCCTGTAGTCTGTATGGAGTGATATAGACAATTGTTTACAGTTATTGTTTACTATTATTGTCTACAGTCGTCTGTCTGTCTCCTACTTTCCTCTGGAGGGGTAATAGCCCCACTGTGACCTCAACCAATGTCCAGTCAGTAGAAATCTTAGGAATCACTTTCTCTCCAGCTCCATGTAATTGCTGTGCTCTAACACAGGTGAGGTCAACTCAAAGAGGTGGTCTGTTAGACATTGTAATGTGTATTGTTGGCGTGTAGCCAGCTTTTTGTAACAGGTTTTGCCGAAGTTTTACTCAGCAGCTATTGTAGTATAATTGAGTAGTCATATATATTTGTCTTCTGAGAATTAGACACACTAACTACACCAACAGTTTTTTTTTTTTTTTTTAATTGTTATTGAAGAAATCTATGTGGCTGTCTGCAAGATACCACAACCTCTAAAGGACTGGAGTCACACTTTAGTCAAGACCACTGTCAACCAAGATTTGAGCATGTTTTCTCTTCGCCAGGTTAGGGTATGTAAAGTTTGTTTTTCCGCTGTTGAATTGGTTGCAGCAATGTCTATATACTCTTCTCCCTCTTTGCAAAGATTCAATACAAAGTCCTTTAGAATTGGGTCTCAGTATCTTTCTGATTTACTTTATCTGCGTTGTTTTGTGTTCAGAATATAAACTATAACAATCTCCTAAAGAGCCATGCAGTTAACTGTTACACAAACAAGCAGGGAAATTATCTCCACACTGCAGCAATATGACTTGAGTGGTAAGAACACACATATTGGACCATTGCTGATGCATTAAATTCAGCACACATGATCAGGAGTCATTTTTTAATTGGTGGAACCCCAGTGGATGGGAACATGCAAATTATCACAATTACTTTCTCTTATGTTTCATGCATAAAAATGTGAAAATAAATTAGACAGAAGATGAGTGGATGTGGTTAAAGCAAACAGATTTTCTTTGGCTCTGAAATTATTTGTTTTTAACACTCTCAAACAGACTCACTGGTGCAATTGCATATGTCACATTTCATTGCAAGTCGGTAGTCGATAAATACGAGTCTGTTTCCCTGACTTCCACTCTAAATGTATTCCAGTGGATAACCCCCCAAAAGTAATGTTTGTTTGGCTGTCCAATGTAGCCTACACCACAAGCTGTTAATGAGGATCTATGAGAGCAAAACCTGTACATCACCATCAGTTGGAGAAGAGGCGCATGATGGTCCTCACTTACATAAAATGTAAGCTACAACACATTTTGAAACTGTTAAACTTTTGGAAACTTTACTGGAGCTGTACAGCTAACATTTGACTAACGTAGTCGGTATCAAATCGTGTAACCATGACGCCAATTTTACCGACTTGGTCAAGATCAAATTACCCCGAGTTCATGACTCGTGATCTCGACTTCATTGACAATTCCCTTGCATCCTCCCGAAGTGGAGGTCGTTTTTCCCCGACAACTTAGTAAAATGGAATGCAGAAATAGTTTAGGCCAGAACAGAGATTTGATACAGCTTAAGCTAAAGGTTAGATGGTAACACTTTCTATGAACCCAATATTCATAAAGCATTATTTCAGTGACAAATAATGAAATTAATGTTCATAAAAGTTAATACATTCTCATGACTGCACTTACAACTCAATGTAATAACAAACAACAAAATGTAATAAAGTATTATAAAGCTTCAATTCATGCTTCACTTCGTCCAAGGGTCTGGGATTCCAGCTATTGAGAAACGATTGCTGCTTGGAGGTGTTTAAATTCAAAAAGATTAGACACGGCCGATAGACAGATAGCCTATCATATTCTCACCCTGCATTCTCAACGTTCACTGATTGGCTACAATGGGATGCACCCTGGGCGCAGGGCCGGTTCCAGGCATAGACAAACCAGGCGATCGCCTAGGGCACCACATATCGGGGGGCATCACAATACATTTACTGCGTTATTTTCTTTAGTTTTTCACTCTTATTTCTACAAAAAAGGGGGAAAATTCAAATCTGGCCTAGGGCACCAAAAAGGCTAGAACCGGGCCTGCCTGGGCGAACAAGGCCAATGTCCGGAATCTCAGGAATTGTAGCGCAAGGTATTCATAGAGCCACATCAATTTCAACATCTTGGAGGCTGCCATCACAGGTTGTACAATTTCGCTCAGAGACTGAAATTGTTCGCTTCAATCAAGCTATTTTGAGTCACTTGTCAAGCATTGATTGATCCAGATAGAGCTCAGCTCCTATCTCTTGTGCCTCCCAGTCGACGACGATGGGAAAATTGAATGGCAAATAGCACGGCTGTTCTCTATTCTTACATACCACTCTGAGTGAGTCATACACTGGTCACTCATCTGGGACTATCATTATATCCCCTCTCGTTTTGAATGGAAGATCTGTAAAAGCCAGCAGGGTGTCAGAGGCATCACAAGAGGATTTCTTTTTTCATCTTCAATATTAGAGTAATCTGTATTCTATATTGATCTTTAATAATCCCCTCCTCAAATGCTTTGATTGAATGGTCATGCATGGAAGTTATTTCTGTAATATATATTCATGAAAGTCAGACTTTCCTTTGCTGAAAAGCTTGGCTATACTTGGACTCATTGATAGGCTGGACATTACTTATCACCTATTTCATCACATCACATGTGTACAAAGTAGAAATCATGGACACATTTGTTTGTTTGGCCTTGGCACAAAGTACATATCATGGCCACATTGGTTTGTTTGGAAGTTATTAAAATAGTGAATAAATAATTTGATGGTTTCATCCAGAAATGTGTTATTTGCAATATTTTTTGCATTTTTACAAAGGTATTCACACATACATGTCCAAAGGTATTCATACATGCAGTACCTGAACATCTTGCGTCTCCCCAGTAGGTGGCATGGGCAGGCAAAAGAATAATCATACAAAATAGTATCACTGTTAAAGTTCAGCTTACATAACAAAAAAAATGTGTTTCCACCATTTTCTCAAGTAAGCTGGACTCAGAGAGCTTTATTTATTAATGTTTTGTCATAAGTATATCTGTCAGTGTGTCCTTATTATAGGATGGAGAAATTACCGAAGAGATAATCCAAAATTAATATGACTTGCAGTACAGAGAAAGAAAGAGTTAAAAAATTGAAAGAGTTAAAAAAAAATGGGGAAAAGTATTCATGAACATAAAAACACAGATTCACAGATTTTTCCACCAAGGGTGTTGCATTCTCGTCGCCGTTTGTTTGTTTGTCTCCAAAAGATTGGTGATGATCCCGAACACCATTTGCAATTTGTATCACCTCAGTGACCCTATTGCTTTGATGGAGGTCTGCTTTTCAAGTATTTTATTTGCTTTTCTAGAATTTTTTGAATAATATTAGTCAGTCATTAATCAGCTATTGTATTGTACTGTAGTTCAGTTTATGCATAGTTAACCACTTCAGGTTCCCCATAAGCCTAATCCACTGCACATGACCACAGGCAATTAAAATGTAAGTGCTTTGAAGAACAGTCCAGAGGGCTTTTTACTGGCTTCCTTTAAGCATGGCAGGTTGACTGAAGATGAACTACAGGCTAATTAATAAGATCCAAAGGGGAAAATGTCTAGATCAATGCATGACGAGAAGGAACCAAATCAGTGCTGTCATAGATGGCTTCACATCTTTTGGTTAACATGTTGCATATGCATATCAACATTACGTTTATCTCCTTTTGTGTCTCACAAAAGATTAGATGGGTAGGCATGCTCAACACTTTACAGCTCGATCTATGGAGGACTGCAACTATGTGTACTTATAACAGCTATAATGTCATAGGAATATAAGGGAAATCCAGGAAGGCAATTGACAGCAACCATTTACACATCAGGTGCGTAGGTGTCCCCAGTGCAGGCGGTGCGGCGCACCAGGGCCTCGTCTGATACTTTTGCAGTGAACAAAAGTGACAGTCACAATTACTTCATTTCTTTTGTTTTACAAGGCCTGCGGGGAAATCTGTTTGTCCAGTCATTTTACTTCTTATCATTGTAGCCTATTTTTCATCAAGCCTAACCATTGAGTTAGGTTACTCTCCAGTGAGCTCCAGAGAGCTACTCTCTCATTGAGGCTCATACTGTATATGCTTGAGGTGTTCTTTTCTGAGAACCTTGCTCCAGGGCCAAGCACAACCATTAGGAGATACTAGAACATTTTTTTTATTTTTATTCATTTATTTATTTATTTACATTTGTCAAACCCCCCCCAAAAAAAAATCGTAAAGGTGATTAAGGTTACCATAGTTATTTGCTCATCTAGGGTAGCCTAATGCCAGAACCCCCAATAAATAAATAAATAAATAAATGATAAATGTTATAATAAAAACACATTAAGTTAAAGAAATATTTAATCAAGAGCATTTTGTATGCGAAAATAATGACAAATTACGTTTCGATTAGAAAGACGAAATAAATAACTAAATACATTTTAGAGACAGTTAGGAATTCTCCAAATATGGTTCTCAGCCAATTAAAGGGAAATTATTGTACTGTAATGCTATGTCTGCTCAGACTGTAACTGAGTCTAGTGCTTAATGGTTACTATTAAAGGTCATCATTTCAGTTTATTCACCTGTTGCTTAGAGACTGGGGTCTGTCCTTTTTCACCAAATATGTGATATTTTTTTATATCGCAGTTGGATACAAATACGCAATCATGTATGTGGTTCCAATTAAAATGGTTAATTGATTGTCTACTACTAATTGAGCTACTAATTACAGCAAATCAGAAGCACAAAGACTGATGTGATTGAATAATCAATTGATTTCCATGTAGAAGGAAGTCTGCAAGTGATGAAACACTGCATGTTGGAAAAAGGCTGAAGTGTATGTGGCAACATATTCACATTATACAATGTTAAACAGTTTATTCATGATTGTGACATGTACTGTATGTTGATATTTTCAACGGTACAGATACACCTCTGCAAGGGTGATGACCATTTTAAAATTCACACAAAATTACTTCATTAATATAATTTTTTAGTCATGCATTGGTATCTGATTTCAGTCATTCTCATTGAGTCATTTTACTTTTTCTCTTTCTCCTCTTCCTTCACCTCCTTTTCGGCACCTTCATCAGCGCCACCCTCTCCCTCCTTCTTTTCTTCCTCTGTCTTCCCATCCTCTGCTTCCTCTTTCTTTTCTGCCGGCTGGGTCTCTCCTGCTCCAACCTCGGCTTTCTTCTCCTCCTCCTCCTCTGAGTCCTCCACCACCTCACCCGTGTACTGTTCGATTGTGGCGATGCGTTCCTTCAGCGCCTTCCGTGCCCTAGCGTGATCTTTTACCACCTTGGAGAGCTTGGTCTTCAGTAGGTCTATGCTTGCATACAGACGGTTCACATTGGACTCCAGCCCCTCCACGTCTGGCTTAATCTTGGTTGGGTCGAGCTCAATCAGGTTGTCCTTCATGAGAATCTGACGGCCTTTGTCTTCCAGAATGGTCTTGGCCTCGGGGTACTCAGTGAGCGCCTCCATCAGGTCATCCTTGGACAGGCAAAAGAGATCTGAGTAGCCGACGCTGCGGATGTTGGCCGTTCTTCGGTTGCCAGCCTTACTGCCTTTGATGCTGAGGATGCTAATCTCCCCAAAGTAGCTTCCCTCGCCCAGGACGACAAACTGTGTGACCCCATCATCAGCCACCACAGCCAGTTTGCCTTCTTTAATAATGTACATCTCTCGGCCAATATCACCTTTCCGGCAGATGTAATCGCCCGGGCTGAAGACAACAGGGCGCAACTTGAGAACCAGCGCGATCAGTAGGCCAGCTTCACAGTCAGCGAAGATGCGCACTTTCTTTAGGGTCTCCAAATGCACACTGATGCCGATCTCCGCACGCAGCTTTTCTGGCAAGTATCGGAGCACTTCCTGCTCATCCTGTGCACGGTTGTTGTTCCACAGGTAGTCAAACAAGGTGATCACTCGGTTCTCCAGATCCTTGCTCACCTTGCGCACCTGCATGTACTGCTTGATGTTGTCAATGCGTGCCTGGAATTTAGCACGGGCTGCGTTCATGTTGGAAATCATGGAGGCTACATTACCCACAATGGTGGCAAAGATGAACACGCCTGCAAGGAAGTCAGCGGTGTGGAAGAAGAATTCTGAGTCAAGCTCAGGTGGCGGCATCTCACCAATTGTGGTCAACGTCATAGTGGACCAATAAAGGCTGAAGGCATACTTTGTCAGTAGCACTCCAAACTCCTTTTCCTCCAGGGAAGGGTAGACCCACGGATCAGAGCCAAAGCCAATGTGCTTGGAAAAGGAATAATATAAGCAACAGTTCCAGTGAGTGATAATTATGATATACATGACCAGGGTGCCGATACGTAAGATATTGGGGTAGTTAGTCTTGGTCTCCATAATTTGGACAAATTCAAACACACGGTTGAGCCGCAGAAGTCTGTTAAGGCGGATCTCAGGGTAGTCAAGACCGAGGTAAAAGTACAGGAGGTCAGTGGGTAGCAATGAAATTGCATCCAGTTTGAATTGTTTGCTTGCCATGTAATGAGCCAAAAGCTTTTTCTCTTCTTTGACCATCAAGCCTTGCTCCAGGAATGCTAGATTTTGGAGAAGCACAAACAAACATGTCAGATATCTCCACTCTTCAACAATAAATCACAGAACATCATATTACAATATCAGGTATTTCATGAAATCTCACTTATGAATACAGTTACCTGTCCTTGATCTCACAGCCATATCAGCCAGGTACACCAGGTCTGAAGTGTAGTCTAAGAGGAACCAAAAGAGCAGATACTTATGCTGGAGTTCCTCAAAACTGGCTCTGAAAGGCAAAACATTTTTTTTAATTTGTATTGTTGTTTATACATTTTGTAACTAAACAGTAACCTAAAATGAATACATAAATGAAACAAGGGAGGGTACACAAAGTACAGTTTACTTATTTATTGATTGATTTTTTTTTTTTTTTTTTTCGTTTTGTTTTGTTTGTATTTACACTGTGACAGGATGAAAAATAAATGGACAGAATGTCTGAAAATAATAAAGTACAAAAAAATGAAAGGCAAAAAAGACCATAATAACAGGCTCCTGAAGTTTCCCTGTAGACCACAGGGAAATCATTTATCAGACAATAGCGAGTAACAACCAGACAATACCTTACGATGATCATGGCCAAGTTGTACATGATGGGTATTGTAATGACGGTGAGCCAGTAGTTGTAGAGTTTGCTTCCTGGGTTGAAAATGAATGGCTCCTTTGGTCTTGGGAAAAGAAAGCCAGTGTGATAAGAATAAAAATGTGAAATTATGTTGAAGGTCAATACCCAAATGATTCTTCTCATTTGCATACTCACGCTTCTTTTTTGTCCTTGTCTTTATCTTTGTCCTTTTCTTTTTCTTTCTCTTTTTCCTTTTCCTTTTCTTTTTCTTTCTCTTTTTCTTTTTCTTTTTCCTTGTCATCTTCATCTTTTTTCTTCTCATCTTTCTCTGTCTTCTCCTTTTTCCTACAAAACAGCACAAGATTTGGTATCCATTATTGACTAATTTGGAGATAAAACGACAATATCACAGACAAAAAACTCACACTTTCTTTTCTTTTTTCTTCTTCCCTTTCTGTTCCCTGTATGATGGGAACACAAAAGGATGAAAGTCTCATTAAATTAACATTATGAATTAATATACGTTCGATTTCACTTACCTTCAATCACTGTAGTTTGCACCTTCATACATACAGTATATTGCTCTGAAACATCTCAGTTCTCAAAGAAACTAATATTTTAAGTTTGTGGCTGCTTATGGTACTCACTCTTCTTCGTTGTTGTTGTTATTGTTTATGTTGTGGGAGTGTATAGCACCAACTGAACTTCTTGGTGTATTACAAACGTCCTCAGATATGTGGCAGAGGGGTGCTTGAGACGACTGGGTCACCCCATGACCACTCTGAGTCGAAGTCATGTCTGACAACTCGTGCGGACACCTGAAACATAGTATACATATTTAACAAAAAACACAAACATTCACAGAAACTATTCATTTAGGCAATGGAAACAGTGGCCTGGTCATATTTAGCCCCTTAGTCTACGCTTTGCTTCATCACGTGCCTGGTATTCTGGCTATTGAGAAACGATTGCTAGCTAGTGGTGTTTAAATCCAAATATAATGGACCAGCCTTTGACTAATAGCCTATCGTATTCTCCCACTGCATTCTCAAAGTTTGCTGATTGGCCAGGACGGGATGCATCCTGAGCAAACAAGGTCAATGGCCAGAATCCCAGACTGAGTACTGAAGGGAGATGTGAATAGAGCAAAACTGTATAGGAAGGCAAAGACCAGGCTATGGAAACGTAGGCCTACATGTGGAACAGTATACCACAAACACTGAGCCAACTCATTACAACTGGACATCCCAAACAAACATGCATGACAAAAGACACAAAGCACCATGTGCACTGAAACTGACTTATGGAACATGATGTAATCCATGTGTCTTTGTTGAATATGATAAGCCATATCAAAGGAATAACTGCATACATGTATACAATATGTGTTGGCATGAAACTGAGGTCCACACACAGATTAAGCTCAGAAACCCTCTGAGGCTTTATTTATGCTCTCTGATGTCCTTGTTCTATGATCATACACTACCTGGAGCTCATTTAGCCTTGTGTGAAAATTACTGATGCGCATATCAAATGGGTAGCATCATGACTCACCTGTTGCTAAGTCCCAGAGCAATCCATTATTTATTGGCTGCCGGACGGTCTTCAGAAGGCCCTTGGGTGGGTCAGCTATTGAAATTCAGCACAGTCCCATCAAGCAAAACTGTCCATTAAATTTCTCGTACTGTGAAGGGGAAAAAAAAGTGGATATTTTAACCTGATGTTCACAGGCGCCTGGGTGGTTGTAGCATGCTGTACTTGTCTGCACATCTCCCTGACCCTCTGAGGGATTTGGAGATTACAGAGACGAGGGAGAATGACAATGGCAAAGTCACAGTCTTATCCATCTGCCCCCTCCTTGCATTGGTTATGGCCACACACTGAGGGAGAGAAGAGAAAGAGAGTTGGGTTTTGTGATGATGCACTCTTGTCAAACTTTGCTATTTTGAACACAACAGTCTCACACTCTATAGTCAATGTGTTTCCTGTGTTCATGACACCTCAGATGATTCGGAAGTGTTAGTCTCATTATCTTACAGAGTTTATTTATTGGCACTTTCCTCCTTTAATTATGAAAGAAAATGAGTAAAATCCAATACATTACTATTTGCAAATATCATCAATAGAAATGTGCCTGCATTCTTTCTCGCCCTTTCTATGTAAGATGTTAAATGTTTTAACCAAGACCAGAGGATAGGTCTCTAATCAACATTTATCCAGACTTCATATAGGGCCATTGAGGCATGTGGTTATACATACTTCCTGTAACTGGGTCTTGTGAAGTGCAAGTCTCCACTTGAGGAGTTGTGTGGGCCAGTGGGACAGGCACAGAGGGATTATCTGCAACTGACACACCCGCCCTGTCAGCACTCTGCCACAGATCCCTCTGATCGTATTAAAACAAGCTGCTACTCATCTACCCCCCCGTTAGCCATGTCTCGCTCACTCTCTCTCACCACACACACACACACACACACACACACACACACACACACGCACACATACACACAGCATGCAATCCACAGCCGTCTGTCTGTAATGGGTCTCTCACTTTATAATTGAAGTGATGAAAAGGTAGACTGGAGTCGTCAAATGTCAAAGAGAAAAGAGGCCTCACAGAAAATGAAGGGGTTGATATTTTCTCCCACTGTGTTTGCTTTCCCATCAACTGCCGACTGAATGGACAAAAAATATGATGATAAAACTGGTGTGCTATCATTTGTATGGCCAACAACCATATTTATTTGTAGAAAGCAGAGGGTAAAATTACAGACAAAGGTCGTTAAATTTAGACTGTACGTCATGAACACAGTGTCAACTGTAATTTCTAAGTCACATATCAATTGTCATCCAATAAGTGCTCATTACATGGGGTTCAGAATCGCTTGCATTCATTCAAAGGTTCAAAGATAATCTTGTCTGCATCCCACACTTGTGGCCGACTGGTCTCAGATGGGAGCAGAAAAAGATGTCTGGTGTGTTGAATCTCCATTTACAGGGGTGCCACTGGGGCTGGGTTGGTGTCAATCTCCACAGCCAGTGGGACACCCTGGAGGGAGGGATCCACAGCTGCTACGGCAGCAGAAGCCAGGGCAACGGCATCGACGGCAGCAGCATCCACTGCAGCGGCGGTGTCAGCGGCAGCAGGCACGTCCACCTCAACGGCCACAGGACCCGCGACGGCATCTACCTCCACCACAGGGCCAGCAGGTGCAGCAACGGCAGCGTCCACAGCTGGATCTGCTGGAACGGACACCTCCACAGCAGCAGCGGCGTCTGGGGCGGCTGCCTCAGGTCCAGCCTCAGCAGCAGGTTCAGCTTCAGCGGCAGGTTCGGCCTCAGCACCCTCAGCTTCGGCTCCTTCAGCCTCCTCAGCCTCGTCAGAGTTCAGGGGAGCAGCAGGGGCAGCACCAAAGGCAACCTGAGGCTGTGTGTGTGTGTGTGTGTGTGTGTGTGTGTGTGTGTGTGTGTGTGTGTGTGTGTGTGTGAGAGTGGGAGAGAGAGAGAGAGAGAGAGAGAGAGAGAGAGAGAGAGAGAGAGAGAGAGAGAAATACAACATAATAAGAAATGCAGATATTACGTTTTAATAATGTTTTCAAGGTCGTTAAAGCAATTATCCTACCACAACTCCTTCCTCATCTGAGTTGACAGGAGCGGCTTGGACCTGAGAGAGAGAGAGAGAGAGAGAGAGAGAGAGAGAGAGAGAGAGAGAGAGAGAGAGAGAGAGAGAAATCCGTAAAACAAAACATGATAATTTGCTGAAACACAGCACAGTAAGTATCAAAACAATGTTTGCCAATTTGCCTCAGACTGTTAGATACGATTTCAAAGAAATAGCCAATCTCTAACTTGCTCCATTACTTACCTGTGGAGCTGCGTTCACCTTCAGAGCCAGAGCAGTGTGGAGAGAGAGAAAGACAAACAGAGAAAGAGAGAAAGAAAAAACAAACAAATCCCTTAAATTCTATTTAACATAACCAAGTGCATTGTGCAGTGGTGTGCTAGCATCCCTACAAATTGCATCGATCTAAAAAAAAAAAAAACTGTGCTCAATGGTAAACCATCCCAGGGGAGCTGTAAATGGTTCACTAATGTTTTCATAGCATTTAATGGTTTGGCTTTTCTGCTGGTGCCTCAGCTGGGGCCACCTGTGAGAGCAGAAATCTACTCACAAAAATGCACTTCAAAAACATTTCTACATTTTCCAAGTGCATTCTTAAATACACAGAGACTTATTGGTATCTTTACAGCTGCATTACCCTCTAGTATATAGTATGATATTTATGCACTTCATTGGAACATGCTGACAATAGTGTCACCTAGTGGATTACAATAACTTTATGCAAAATCCTAAACATTTATATTGGATCTTATAACAATCAAATGGAACTTACGGGTGCTGCTGGCCCTGGTACTGCTCCTGCTGCTGCAAGTCCCTAAGGTAGAACACAGACATCCTAGTCATATGCTATGCCAACCAAAGCAAGTTATGAAAGTAACCCAGTAGTAACACTGGATGAGTACTGTATGTAAACACTAGTGGAGAATTAGCCATTTGACTGTGATCCACAGAACTCACCTGCTGACCCAGAAGTCTGTACAGCTCCATCAACTGCACTGCAGTGTTGGCATGGGCAGCAATTTGCTTAGAAAAGACATGAAAAGTATATTATTAGCTTATCTAGTTTGGGTTAAATGTGTAATTGAAGAGTTCAGATGCAAAACCCCCTAAACACCATTTTTGTGAAAACTGAGTTAATGATATTGTGTGAATCCTGTATAAATCTAGAATATGTACATGAAATGTTTTTGTGAAAACATTAAATAAAACCTGCTCCCCGTCATGTCTAAAATATCTGTTTACAATCAAAACACTGTAAACGCCTGATAAAAAATGGCCTTTTTCTCAAAAAGTGGTCAAGTGGAGTTAGGGGGTTTTGCATCTGAACTCTTCAATTATTCAGACTCGTGCTTAAATCCTACCTCATTGCTGCTGCTCTCGGGGGCCTGGGAGAAACAAAACAGGAACAAGGTCATGAGTGTTTTAATTCCTTGAAAATTATTTCATTGCTCATTCAAACAAGCTTAGGCCAAGGTGAATGCAGTAGTTCTATGCAAAGCTTTATCTGTAATGCAAAGACTAGCTCTTCTCAAAGAATAGCTCAGAACTCAGAAATCAACTTACAGGGGCAGCCAAAGTGGAGCCTAGAAGGCACATCAACAGCACAACAGCCTGCATCTTCACACTGAACACCAACAGAGGAGGCATGGAAAAGATTAGAAAGCTCCATGGAAACAGTCATAAACGTCTGAAAAAATTCCATCTGCCATCACAAGATAAGATTTGGAAAGGAAAATAAACATTGTGAGTCTTACCTTTTTTGTCAACTATAAGCAGCTGAATTCGAACAGTTCAGTGATTGAGATTGAAGTGAATAACTAATTGTCAGGATGTATGCAATATATACTCAGCAAACTGCTCACATCAGCCAATCACGTGCAGGGATACAGAAAAATGTGGATTCCACAGTTGCCCCTACAATTTCTCTTACTCCTCAAAAAGCGCCCAGGTGGGCTTTACAAGTCTTAATGACCTCATTATGTTTAATTATAGACTCTGAGATTTGTGCTTAGTGTTCAACTCTTCAAAACTGCCAAACACATGAAAGCCCCCCAACCCCCCTCCTTTTTTTTCCATTTCAAAAGGAAGGGATGGAGTATATGCCTAGTGGTAACATTACGGGTGGCGACTCTTTTCATTCATTTCAAAAAAGACCACAGACAGCAGTGGTTTGATTTGTTTGCCAAGTCAATATGTTTTAAGTAAAACAAAGATGCTTAATGTATGAGTGTGAAATGACAGTAATGTCTGACTCGTCTATGTTTTCAGTTTATTTACAGCTCTGTGGTGAAGAGGCATCTCTTCAGCTGATTCCACCACAGATTGCAGCAATGACAAGCACAAGAAAGAGTGTGGAGTGTTCTAGATATTTGAGATAGTTTATGAACACTGCACTTTCAACACTTTCATTGTCATGTGTTTAAAAAAAAAAAAAAAAAAATCTTTCTGTCTTTCTGTCTCCCTTTTCGCTCCCAGAGATGGGGCTTGTTGGGATCAATATCTCTATTGCCGGAGGGGATGGCAAATCATCACTCGGCTGCTGTCTCTATCTGATAACACTGCAGGTACACATTGATGTCAGATGGGGTATTTTTTGCAAATCTTTCCAGTGGAGCTCTGCCACTTCAAATGTGATGATCCCTGCTAGCCTGTCAGGAGAAGATAACCATCCTGGCGCCTCTTTGCTTTCTGTAGACTTTTGAAACTTCATACAAAAAAAAAAGCAAAAAAAAAAAAACTTTGTCCTGTTTTTAGATACAAAATCATAATCACAACCTTTAAAAAATAGAGGCTTAAAAAAAACACACGCTGATATTTTTATATTTGGCGTGGGAAATGTGCGTCTGTGGCCTGTGTTTTACCCCGATGGTGGTTGAGTTGTGCAGCTGTGTCATTAAAGCCAAACATTCTAGACTTCCACAGAAGAGAGTGAATACTCTCCCTATCTTCACATCCACTTTAAGGGGTATGATATGTAGACCACACTAACTGAAGACTCAGTTCTGTCCTTAGCATTTTCCAAGTGATTAAATCTGATTTAAAAGCTATGATTTTCTCTTATTCTGACACTGTCAAGCAGGGTGCAATCATGCATCAACATCAACAGTCTGACACCTCACAGTATAAAACACTATTTTAGACACAATACAAGCCCAATCACACACTAAAATGACTAGGGTGTAAATTGTACCTTGAACAGACTAGCGATTCCATACAATATAGATTTTTTTAAGTCAACATTTCAATTATTTTTGATATCAACCAAAAATTGTTATCATCTTTTATTAAGAATACAGAAACAGTATTCTATTCACATAAAGCCTGTTACATAAAAGCAGTTACAAAAGAGAAGGCTGCTTACTACAAACAGGCGGGAAAAATAAGCTCATTAATCTATACTCTTGCGGACGCATCGATGCATTGAATCATTGACTGTAAAACTGATGCATCGATACAAATCGATTAATATTGACACTCCTAAAATAATCCTACAAAATAATGATCAAAATAATGATCCCACACAGATATGTCGTTCAAATATAAATCTATAGGTAATGTACTCCACAGCCTCATGTGATCGTTGCATTTCTGTGGAATGAAAACAGAATTTTGGGGAAATCTGCATGACCCAGATTTTGAATTACTGGTCTGTGATAGAATTCTGTGGGACCAGGTTGGATCAGGTACATTAAATTATCCAAAGGGCAGAAGATACTGGGCATCAGTCACACAGTCCTTAATGGTCACGTACTCTTCAATGAGCACAGCACCTGCTTTCTTAACTGACTTTCTTAACTTGACTGTGTGCATGCTGTGTATAAGTCACTTCTATATTTAAAAATGTCTACTAAATAAATTAACACAGCAAATCACAGCAATATACGAGGCAAAGATTTAACAGTTTGGGAAACCCAACAATATCACATTCACAAACATAGCCTAATGTCAGACAAATTCAGATGGACAAAACACAATTTAAGTCAATAAATGTTACAGTGTATTTCAGATTTAAACAGTCAATACATAAAACTAATATTGAAGTCTGTATGATCATATTGTCATATAGCTTTCATAATAGACAGTATTTATTCTAGCATCATATTTAAGAAGATCTTCATTTCTGTCTTAGACACAAGAACAAAATTTCCTGAGGCTTATTTTAATGATAATTACGTTGTCTTTCACACAGATTGTTAAGATCCATTTTGTCTGGACTGATATTTGAAATTATATGTAATTGACATGAAGACATAGTGGGGACGTTACAGAATATCTTTGACCAGACATGGAAAGTCAAGTTTTATTAGCTACATCAAACATTCCTATTTTGATTACTTGAGAGGCTTAAGACTTGAGGCTGTTTCAATCATGACATGGCATGTTGGTGCAAACCCAGCTGCAGAAGCATGGCAACAGTGATAAAGAAGGTAAGAATAATAGGGAGATATAAATGGCATTTCTTCCCAAGTTTTAGAATATCTTTTAAAATGCTCTTTGAGATGAGTGTGCCTCAACATGTTAATGTAAGTGCAAATTTAATTCCAGCTGTATCTGCACTGGCAATGGAAGTAAAGTAAAATTTAGACTTTTTGACTAAAACAGGCCATCTTTTTTCATTCTCACCTAATAGAGCGAGATTTACTTTAGTCATCCAACTGTGAAAGGGCAAATGGAAGAATAATGGAACCATTATTTTGACAAGGACAAAATACACCACAAGTCGGAATAAAAAAATGACTGATTCAAAACTAGATTAGATTAGAGTCTGACTTGACCTGTCATCCTTTGCTGGCCCTATACTGTAAAAGCAAAGGAGGTTGAACTGCAGGGTTGAACTAGAAAGAGTCATGGAAGCACCAGGGTGAATGAGTATTTATTATTACTATAATGCTCTCTGCTTTCTTCCCATCTAGAAACTGACTGATAAGGACCACTGTCCAAAATAACTGAACCTGTGCAATGCACCCTGCCAGTCAAAATTCATTTTTCTTAAACACTGATAAGTATGTTGTTATCACCCAGAAAAAAATGGAATAGCCTACTCGTTTCTGATTGGCTGGCCAGGTCTGAGCCAATTCTGGATAATGCACACTTAGGCTACTGTATGAAGTATTATGGTGAAAAAGTCTGTTCCAAATGCTCTGCAGAATGGTCTTACCAGTGTAACTACCAGTATAACAACCATTAGCAAAATTGCAGTTGAACTTCTGAACACCTCGTCATGCACTATCCCATGCTTATTTTTAATGTATTGAGTTCTGTTATAGGCCAATAATATTATGTCACTGTGTATTATTCTGTCAATAAACAAACTGGACTCACACAGGTTGTTTTGATGCTCAAATATATTAGTATAAAATTTCAGACAAGGAATCAGCTACAGATGGGCATTAGTAAAATCATGGCATATTCATAGCATTTACAGCTAAGCAAACAATACACATTTCATTTCATCTTTGTGCACAACAACATAACATTGCATAATTTAATGACAAAACATTGTGTGTCTTCAAGTATACAATAAAACCTCCAGGTCATTCATTTATGGCACATTTCCTCCTGTAAGAAAAGCAAAAAGCTTTGGTCAATATAAATGGGAAGTTTTAAATATTCAAAATAACACCTACATATGAAATTGAATATTGCTGTAACAACACTGCGATTTAACATTTCAACCATTAATCATTTAAATTAACTGTGTGTGTTTGTGTTTGAAGTTAACACTGTGTGTGTCTGCTGCTATTTGGCTTGAGTACACAGTGAGAGTGATAACCTGGAGACAGCTCAAATCCAAGTGCAGCACAAAGTGGGGAAACCTCACACACACACTGACCTGTCTGGGCCTGCTGCTCCTGCTGAGCTGGCTGCAGTGTGTCTTGTGGTTGGAGCGGGCCAGGCTGATATGGTGGGACCTACAGTGGAGACAGCAGTGGAACATTCCTCATTGGTGGCCAGCTCAAAGGAACCTCTTACAGAATGCAGGGGCATTTGACTTAAATGTTCAAATGTCTTAGTATTCAAATGTACATTCGTTGATTCTGAAGGTTTTCTTTAAACTTTGTTTCTGTTTCGAAAGTCTCCTATCATTTACAGCCTAGGAGATTATTGCTGCCATTTTTTTCCTCATAGTAAGATGACTTGTGGGTGCCAAGCACACTACTACCATTGCATAGAATTAGGATTCTCTTGTTGCCAGAATGGGGTCAGTAAGGTAAGAAATATGATAACAGAGGGCCGATGAAAGAAGTTACAAATACACAAACTGAGCTATCATCCTGACAACTGGCCTTCATTTTAACATCTGAAAAAAGTTTGTGTGTGTTTGTATCTGAAGTCTGCAAGGTGAAGAATGCAAAAAGTTCCAATCACACTTGCGCTCTAGATAGCAAGTGGAACGGAAGAATTTGGATTAGCACAGCCCAAACGCGAATGCTAAGGAAGAGTTTACAATGAGTCAATGGCACCAAAATCAATCAAAATCGTTTAGTGGTGCCACTCACTCAATGTAAACTGCTAGTTGGTATTTATTCAGTCTTGTTCCAAATTTTTTTAGTTCCATTCGCTATCTAGTTTATTTCACAGACTTGTGCAACCAGGCTATGAATGACACAGAAGGATCTCTTTAACAATACTTTCACAGTTATACCTGAGGGGGTTGCTGAGGAACAGTTTGTGGTGGAAGGTTGAATGGGAAAAGCTGCAAGAAAATTTAAATTTGTCAGTTGAGTTGGTGAATGTATATTTGGAACTACTCTGAAATCAGCCGTTTGCAACTAAAGTGAAATATCTGTCATAGAAAAACAGAGAGTGGGAAATAAGTCTCACATTTGTTGCTTGAGGCATTTGAGGAACATTTGGAAAGTTCTGAAACAAACACGAAAAGATATTTTACTTTCTTTCACAGAGATATCATGGTGAATGTATACTATGCATTTTGGAACTGCTCTGAAAGACAGCTGTTTGCAACTAAAAGTGAAATATCTGCAATGGCAACACATATGAAATAGCCAAGAGTGGGAAATAAGTCTCACATTTGTTGCTGGAGGCATTTGAGGAACATTTGGAAAGTTCTGAAACAAACACAAAAATATATTTTAATTCCCTCACAAGATATCATGCCGGTTAAATACCTAACTTATTTAAAAAAAAAAAAAAAAAAAAACTTTTACCTGTTGCTGCTGCCCAAAATCATAAGGATAATACTTTAAAACAGGAAAGAAAGACCCAAGTTACAATCTCAGACAGACCTTTCAGTCACACAGCAATTATCTCAAAGTAGGACATTATACAGTATATTTCCACAGAGACTGTATGTCTAAGGGATTAAAGCAAACTGTAAAACAAACACTTTCCCCATCTGCCCTTAATAAGATGTACACAGTACACACACAGTAAGGTGAGCTGAAATTGCCACTTATAATAGCTGGGTAGTTATTTGGGTTAGCGCCTGTCTATCACTATGACTGAAACACGCACCACTTCCACACTCTTGCGGCCGGGGGCTTTGGGTATGGAGTACTTGATGAAGGCTTGTGAACGATATACCTGCAAGGGAGTGGAAATGACAGAGAGGGTGGAGGGGAGGGAGAGAGAGATAGATAGATAGATAGAGAGAGAGAGAGAGAGAGAGAGAGAGAGAGAGAGAGAGAGATACTTGACATTCACCCCAATTATAATCCATGAGAGTTGCTGACAGAATGATCCTACATCTTACTCACAGGTCCATTGGGTGGGCCTCCTGCTGGGTTATTGGGGTACCTCTGGGGAAATACCTGGAGAGGGAAAGTCAAGTCAGACTACCAACATGTGACTTCTCTTCACGCTATGATTCCCAAGTGTAAAATATTTACAAGAGGTTGATTGCTCCCAGGCCATGTCAAGAGCGTGACAAGAATAACAGTGTTTTCATTTTGTCTTCATGAGAAGAAAAAAATCTTCACACACACACACACACACACACACACACACACACACACACACACACACACACACACACACACACACACACACACGCCAGGTGTGGTGGAATGTTTTAATATTAAAGTGCACATACGATTTCCATGCTCACAGGGGCATTGAAGCCAGGCTGTGAGTAGAGGATGCTGTTCCCCTATAAGAAAAAAAAAAGACCAAATAAATGCAGGCAGCTTTATGCTATCTCTCTTACTGGTCATCATGTCTGAATTATTTGACTGGAGCACAATATGTACATATGACTTACCTGTGTCGAAGGTCCTGGTTGTCTAGGACTGTCATAATGAGGAAGGTAACTGTAGAATGAGCCAAGCTGTAAAAAAAAATAAAAATATATTTTTTAAAGCTTGATTTTAGAGCATAATATTCATCCATGCCTCTATAAAGAAAGATACTTTTAGCTAAATTGATGGATATGTGTGTTTAAAGTAGCATTCTTGCCCTGTGTCTACTCACAGGTGCTGCAGAAATGGTACTGGTGAAGAGGAGACAAAGCAGGGTCGTCCACATGGTCATTTAGCCCAAACTATGCAACAGAGAGGAAACCGTAGTAATGTGAGGGCCACTTTTTGCAGAGTTTAACTGAGCAATGCTAAAGACAGTTTTAGCCTTACCTTCATCAAGCTTGAAACATAAATAGAAAGGTATGATACAGTGGCATGGTCTATGTGCTACAGCAGTAAAATATATATAATATAGTAGTAAAGTTCAGTACCTTCTTCTTCTGAAAGATGAATGTTTTGTTTGAAGTATCACTTGGTCCCAGTGTCTACATGTTGGCCTGCGTTCTTGCCTTTTAAACCCTAGATGGTCCACTTTTTAACCAATCTGATGACGATCTGGTCTTTGGTCACTGGGTGTGGTCAGTATTTAGCAAATGACCAGTGGCGAGACACCTACCTCCTGAACAGCTTGCCTTTACACCCTGAAGCAGGCATTTAAGTTGCAGACACAAATCTGCTAGTCATACATAATAACACAGAAGAAACAGAGATCAGCAAAATTCTTGCCAACACAGTTGGCTTCTATTACCCACCCCAATATACAAGTAAGAATGATCTCATCCAATTTATTATTCTTGTTTTCTATTTCTTTTTTGGTGACTGAGTGCACAAATTTGAATGGAACAAAACCGAGGGCATAGGTTTGCATGTGGATGATAGTGACATGTCACTAAATGTTCTGAAATGATAGAACTATCCCTACAAATATATCAGCAAACTCATTCACATTGTCTTTGTCATGAGTTAAGTCTTCATGCTTAATACCCTATAAGTCGTTTAGACACACTATTGATTGGCGGAAATGTAAGGAGTTGCTGGCAGCATAACTAACGTGTGGTCTCCTCAAGAAAGGGCATTCAGAGATTGGTTAGGCCTACTTCTCCCTCTAATCTTCAGCATTTTACATGGTGACATTTTGTGTTATAGATATCAGATGGTTCAATGGCTCTCTAGATTCAGGTATTGAGCATGGAAAAAATGCAATTGACAGATCTGACCATCCATGTCTTTTCTGTCATGCTGATTTCTGTCAACAACTCCACCAATGTAGACTTATAATGATTAAAAGAGAAAAGCAGAAAATAGTGTGGATCTAATGTAGTTGTTTACAAGCCCTATGCATGATTAAATGTGTTAATAGGATGCTATTTCTGATTATTCAGAGTACTTATCAATCAATCAATGGTCCTGTGACATCCAAAATGAAATATAGATATGCCCCGCCCTCACTCTCCTAATTACACAGGAATCAGCTGCACAGTTTTGGTGAGGTAGGCCAAGGCTTAATGACTATCAATATGTTCGAATTCATCAAGGCATTGGTGTGTACTAATATCATAATTAATATGTCATCTTGGACAAATGTGTATGAAATGGGAAGACCAATGTATCAGCATCATGCATCCAATTAATAAGCCTATTATGGCCGTGCAATCATACAGGCTTTTTGTTTCTTCCTTTGTTCGTTTCTGAAGGGGTTGGGGGAGTACAGTTGATGGTATAAACTATGCCCTGAACAAAACAATTCTGTATCTGTATCTTGAAGGAATGTTGATGGATGATGATGACAGAGAATCTCTCTATTTTAATGTGTGTGTGTGTGTGTGTGTGTGTGTGTGTGTGTGTGTGTGTGTGTGTGTGTGTGTGTGTGTGTGTGTGTGTGTGTGTGTGTGTGTAGTGTGTGTGTGTGTGTGTGTGTGTGTGTGTGTGTGTGTGTGTGTGTGTGTGTGTGTGTGTGTGTGTGTGTGTGTGTGTGTGTGTGTGTGTGTGTGTGTGTGTGTGTGTGTGTGTGTGTGTGTGTGTGTGTGTGTCTAAGGCAATGCTAATGCATTTCTGAGTGTGACCATTTTCTTAAGTAGGCTACCTTTATGCCTACTCACAATATTCTGCTACCCTTTGTGCACTCAAAGATGTTATTATTTAAAGCACTCTTTCTTTCTGCTAAATTGAAATCTGCTATTTGAAATATTTTTCATTGGCTTTCTTTGACCCAACTAGCATCTCCTTTGTTAACAAGAGAAGGTTATTTCCGCTCGTGAACAAATAGAAAAAGAATACAACTTAATGTGACAGACTCTAGCATTTATTTCATAAATCTGTCAAAACAAACTACAGTGTAAAAAATGGTAACAGAAAAAGCTTAATGGCTTCCAGTGGGAACCAGGAAGTCAGAGGTGTAGCACCACGTTGCACAGCTTCCACAGCAAAGCTGAGGTTACGATGCATCATCAGGTAAGGAAAGAGGAAGCAGCTTTCAGGTCACATCTTTGTTCCGGGTCTTGGGTTCCAGTGTCTAGCATCTGAAAATGAATACAAAACAACTCTCACATCACATTTGTGCTCTGAATATTTTAACTTTCCACTTGTTTTCTTTTGGATGTTGGCTGTTTACTTAAAGTTTACTTCTAAATTATTTTCACAGGTGTGTAGATCATTGCAAATATTGCATGAAATAAGGATTGAGAAAAGCCTTACTGTTTACTCGTCCTCATCATCATCATCACTGGAAGGGGGGGCCTGGAATCACATATAGATCCAGAGAGAGAGAGAGAGAGAGAGAGAGAGAGAGAGAGAGAGAGAGAGAGAGAGAGAGAGAGAGAGAGAGAGAGAGAGAGAGAAATGAATGGAATTTAATTTCCTTCCTTGAGCTCACTCGCTGCCCATTTGGTGGCTAATGCTGAACAGCAGTGCCACCAAGTGGAAATACTGAACATGTCTCAAACCAGAAGACTGCAGAAACACTAGCCAATTAAACTTGCCAATCTTAGAGCAGCCCTATACAACAGTCCCTGTCTGCACAGACAATTCCATTGTAGCCACATCTTCACCTTTCTCACCGACCATCAGTTGGCCGGAATCCTCATTGCTTGATTTTGAATAGTGCATAGTGAACATACATTTCCACTATGTAGGCCTAGTGCAAGATGTCTTCCATAGCTTGTGTGTCTGACAGACTGGTGGAGGTTTACTCACAGCAGGGGCTGCTGGGGCAGCAGGGACAACTGGAACCACAGGGACAACTGGAACCACAGGGACATTTGGAACCACAGGGACATTTGGAACCACAGGAACAGCGGCGGCAGCAGGGGCAGCGGGGGCAGCTGGGGCGGCAGGGGCAGCAGGGGCCAAGGGGTAATACTGGGAAGAGGGGGGCAAATAGAAGCAGACAAGTTAATCAGTCATCATCTGCCCAATAAATAAAAGGGACGCTAATGAAGTGTACATGAAAGAAATAAAATAAAATCTCACTATCTCAACGCTTTCTCTGCCAGCAGGCTGAGGGATCTCCTGCTTAACAACAACCTATTAGACAGGAGAGGCAATCACACACACACACACACACACACACACACACACACACACACACACACACACACACACACACATTAATGTGCATACAAGCAGGCAAATACAAAATGCACAGAAACACAGAGATGAATGAAGACTGAGGACCTACTGTGAATCTTAAATCAGTTCTCTGTAAGAGTGCTCATTTGACTGGTTTGTGTGTAAGGCCATACCTGTGGACCACCTGCAGCTTGTGCAGCCCTCAACGCATCAAGGATCTGTAAGAATCATAAACATACTTGAGAACAGCGCTGACAGGCCACTCAGGGTGTACAAACACCCCAATAAACATGTGCAGTTTGAGATAAGGAATGAACATTTATTATTCATTCTGCGAGTACTTACTGACTGCAGAGAAGAGCCAGATACTGGAGCCGCACCAGCAACCTGTTGAAATAACACATTATTCCTGTAAATCACACACGAAATTCAATACAGTGCACTTGTAATTTTTTTGCATACTGTCACCCAGCTGAAAATATTTTGTTGTATAATGTCGTGGGTCTGTATTCATGTTGCTTACTAACCCCAGGAGCTTGCTTAATCTCCACCTCAATGTAAGGTGAAAGTTGCTGCAAAGAAAACAGAAATGGCATAAATACAGTCACATAAATAGACATTGAAATTCTGTGCTGTGTTCAGTCTTGGATGATTCTTGAGTGATGTCCAGTCTACTTACAGGAGCACAGACTGTCAAGCCGACAATGCAGGCGAGAACAATGATGACTTTCATGGTGAATGTAGCTGGAACAAATAATAATAATAAAAAATAATTCAGTTCATGTCTTTTAGAAGCAAGAATGTTTACCTTCTTGCTTTTACTCCCTGTGGTGAATTCTCTTTGTACGGTAGCAAAGCTAGTAAGTCCTCTGAAACATGTTTTCTTCAAGATTTCAGAAAAATAAATATGTTTCCCAGCAGTCTTACCTTAAGTGTGGTATAACTGGAGTGAATGTAAATGATGTGTGAGCGGACTGAATTGGTTCTGGGGAAGAACGCTCCCTATTTATTTCATTTGTGAACAAAGACCATCAATTTTTGACAGGTTTTGGTTACCAGCCAGATTTTGCTTTCATTTGCTGAGAAGTGCTTTGACAGCTATTGTGTATCTTGCACATCTCTACAGAGCAGTTTGGCTTTCAGCATAATTATAGACAGCTGTTCAGGCAGAGTACATGCACTGAGATTGAGCAAGAATATGACAAGGAAATGTCATAAATCAGCCTTTAAAAGGTGACTGAGGTCAAAGAACAGCCTGTTTTCATTCCATGTCATTTATAAAGTAAAGGTTCTAGTCACAGAATGTATTGTAGCAAACACAGGACATGCTGAGAGGCAAGAGGAACATCAGGCTTTAGTATATTTATGTGGTTCTATTCCATCAAACTCTACTTAAGTCCCTTGATTATCATTGAAAAGAAAAACAAACATTCAACGCATGTCAAGTTTAATTGCATAGAAAATACGTAATTCCCTCTGGATATTTTGTAGGTGAGATCAGTAAAAACACTCTTGTAAAATTCATGAGCAATTCCGGGTGTTGCCAGATGATTTGTGATATTGCCCTTATAGAACAGTGAGTACAACCAGCTTACAATTCTTCAAATAACAAATAGAGTTACACAAACATTGTATTTTGGGCAGGAGTTGCGTTTAGTGCCATCTGTGTAACACTTAATATAGAGAAAGTATTTGAACATGGTTAGCGATACATTATGCCAAGCAAGAAGACAAGGACACAGTATGCGTCACCAATCATCACCCATGTCTGCAAAGCAGACATAGGTGAACATGTGACATTTTGGGCAGTGATTCAAGGCAAGGTGAGTGAGTGGCGTCAAAGTAGTATACATGTCCCAAGGCTATGTGTGTTGTGTAAGTGATGTATACGTAATCCTCAATAATGCAATTTAATTCATAGCATTATCTTCTTTCCTTAAAAGGATTACACAGAGTCTGTAAAATTATATAATGGGACAGCAATTCAGAAATGATGTACAAACTTTACCTTTCCATCATCTTCTGTAAAAAGAGCAAGGTGTGCTCAAGTAGAAAATAAATAGGTTACTTCAATGATCTATTAAGTGAAGGTCTACTGGAAATGCGGACACTAACAAAAACATGTAAATGAAAGTCACTGCTCAGGGACCAAGCATTCTCATGACGGCACAGTAAAAATCTGAAGAAAGTCCAAATATCCATCCAATTTCCATACACACAAAGTATAGATATATACAGTATATCTATAAAATATAGTAATGATGATGGCACTGCCTAAAGCAGTCTGACACCTGTTGCTAATGGACATTCATTTCAAAGGCATTCATTTCTGTCGCCATGGCGTCTTGGAACCATGTGGCCTCAGTTGCAGGAGGTTCTGATGAGAGCACTGAGGCAGGAGTCTTCGTGTCCTCATTTGTCACACCAACTTGATGGTTGGTGACGGGTACTTGCTCACTCAATGTCTCAGCAGGGGCCTGAGGCTTGGCTGGGATGTCAGGGGTGGGGACAGGCTCCTCAATGGGCACCTCCACTGGTGTCAGCCTTGGATCAACAACAGGGAGAAGCCAGGCTGGTACTGGTCCAAAGGGCAGGATTGGCCTCAGGGGTGCCATTGGGCCGACTGGCATCATTGGGCCGACTGGCATCATTGGGCCAGGGGCTTGTACTGCGGGACTGGCGGCTGGAGGAAGCTGCACTCTAGAGGACCCCAGCTGCATGTGGGCAGGGAGAGAAAGAGATGAGACATTCACCTAAATGTCTGCATGCTGCATTCGGACGCTATTGTACGTTTTGACTTTTACTTACTCCAAGTTCCTCAGAACTGACACCCAAAGTTGCTGCAACCTATGAAGACAAATCAGTTTTCGTATGTATCAGTTGTAGGCAAGATAAATCATGTCATTCAATTACGTTCCAAGCCTTACCTACCAGTGAATACTGGACAAGACTAGACACCATCTCTTCATTTTATTGGTTAGCACCTTGTTTTTCACCAATTTACTACTTTACCGCAATTATACAACTATTGGAAATATTATGGCAATTATTGCAATTAAGGTGTGTACATAAATTGCTAATACAAGATTTATACTCCAGATTACATGCAATTTAGGACATGTCAATCCTCATGGGCCAAATGACCCAGATTACTTAAGTTAATTGACACTGTCACAATAAATCAGGGTTGCCAGTCTGCTACTGTGGTTAACTGTGGTCAGCAATCATCTGAAGCAGTGACACAGTCTAAAAACATTCTCCAGTGGATAACTCTTAGCTGGCCTGTATTATGGTCATGAAACCACTTCAGAGATACCTTTCGAGTCATATGCTGCATCTGTTGCTGGTGGTGCGTATGCTGCATCTGTTGCTGGTGGTGCATATGCTGCATCTGTTGCTGGTGGTGCATAATATGTTGCATCTGTTGCTGGTGGTGCAGTTGATGGTACTGTTGTTGGTGATAGTGGTGTCCCTGCTGCTCCTGCTGCTGCTGTGGGGGACTTGGCTGCCCAGACTGGGAGACTGGGTGTGCTGGTGCATGATGCAATGGGAGCGCTGGAACCATAATTGCTCTGTAGGGAAGATACTACGCCACAGTAGAAAGAACATGACAGTGCTTTGTTCAAAGGACTCTAGAGGCTTGTTATCAGACAGTTTTAATTATAACTCTGACTCTGAAGTCTTCTCATATGACCCTCCTAAACCAGAATATTGGAATTAAACGCTATAGGTTGTTGACGCTGACATCTGTAATCTAAAAAGTCTGCCTCTGCATTGATATAGCGTTTTAATATTGCTTCAATATATCACCTTTCCATAGAAGTACAGGCCTACAATGTTTTGACAGTTTGTCTGGTTTCCTAACCCACCAGTATCCGTCTTCTCTTAGGGGCCACCACAGACATGAAAGTCCTACACTAGCTGAATGTTTTGAAAATATATATTACATCAAGTGAAATATATCCAAGCTGAAAAAGGCACAAATGCCAGAAGGCTGCATAGCTCAAGTTAATTAGGTTTTGTTTTTGATGAGGGACCAAGGGATGCAGGTCTTGTCACGACAGAATCAGTGATCAGCTGAGAAGTCTACACCCCACGACCAAATCTAGGCTACGCTTCACTTTCTCACACAACCACTGCCAAGCATGAAGACAGAATTGCCTAAGGGTAAAAAGACGACTCCATCACAAAAAAAAACAGTGGCATAAAAGATGACTATAAGATCTATGAGCGACAAAGCTCATAGAGAGTTGCATGTTTTCTCAGGGATAATGGGTCCAGAGAAATATTCTCAGAAAAATGCTCCAGAACAATGTTGTTATTGATTGTTTAAAAAGGCACTGCTGATAATGTTATTGCATTCAAAATGACTTGAAAATGAAAAAAAAAACTATATATACTAACTATAGTAACTCTGTACTTTGCACGAATAGGCTGACACCAGTCATAATTTCACTGCATTTTTACACCAGTAATCATATTTATGTGACAAATAAAATTCCTTGTATCCTTGCATTTTTTCTTCTGTATTCCCCCTATAGTCATTACCTGTGAAAAGTGCCCAGCAGAAAATTGTGGTTGAACTCCTGCCATGTTTGGATACATGACCATAAACAGAGGCTGACCTCCAGGCTGCTGAATTAAGTAGCCATGTTGTGGGATGAAAGGGGACAGAGCAGGTCTGGGTTGGTAGATAGCTTGGGTTGGGGACAACTTCTGGATGGGGACTGCCTGGGTCCCGGGTTCAGGCTGAGTTGGAGAGGTAGGCTCGGACTGAGGCAGCTGCACAGTGGGAAGCATCTGAAGATGCACCTGAGGCACAGGCTTTTGGCTTCCTGGTCCTCCCAAGGGAGAGTCTCCCCTTGGTTGTGTCAAAGGGCTGTCTGTTGAGAGCTGGAGGCACACATGATAAGGAAGACATTATTTCACATGACTGCTTCAGTGATCAAACCATTAAAGTAGTGAGGCTCATGGGAAAACTGCAATAAGGAATAGTAGAATTGGGCAATAGGTGGTGATAAAGGAAGACTGACCGGAACACATGATACTGCAGACCACAGCCAACAAAACACCAACATAATCACTCTGTCCATCTTGGTGCCTACAGAATTCACACAAGCCAACAGTAGTTTATCAACTATCGTTAGCACTGATGGGATGCAGAGAAAAAAAAAGTAATTTGTTTTACCTGAGTAGAAGACTTTGTGTGCTTCAAATATGATATTAATCACAACTATGGACAGCATTGAACAGCAGCTCAGTGAAGTAGAAGTTGCCTTTAAAAGCCATCTCCTAACACCTCAGCCAATCATAATGTGAGAGAAAAGTCATGCCATGTTATTCAGAAGCTGCCCACACACCACAGTCTAGTTTCATTTTATTGATTTTATGCATTCTCAAGACATGATGTAAACTGAAGGCTAGACAGCGCAACAATTTACCTGACCATGTTTGTCTTGAGATCATTCAGATAGCTTTCTCAGCGTGGACCACATCTGATCACGTCTGCAGATTGTGGGTGGAGATGAGTAATAAAAAGTGCACAACCATGCAAACGCAAACTTTGAATATTGAATTGCTAGTGAATCATGTTGATTTGTTATTGTGTGTTTGCTATGTGGCTTGTGCAATTCTTAATGACATTATGGCATGTTCTGTCAGATCATATTGTAAATAGGCCATAGCTGCCGCGATTCTATAATAATCTTTGTTATTCATATTCTTTATGGGGGGGGGGGGTGTTTACATTTAAGAATAGCAATTTATTACAATCAGATGATGAGTTTTAGGTGACTGTAGGCCTACCTGTTTTCTTGTGTTATCCTGCTGTCTCTATGTGTATGTGTGTGTGTGTGTGTGTGTGTGTGTGTGTGTGTGTGTGTGTGTGTGTGTGTGTGTGTGTATGTGTGTGTGTTTGTCTACATGTTTTAACCACAGACACTATGTGATGGTTGAGTTGTGTTCATTCTGTGTAGACATGAAAGACATACAAAGATGAGGCACTGCCTTCAGCCATCCCACAGGAATTTTCCTGATTAAACAGGCCCAAACAGGTTTGGGGGCCCACGTCTTGGTACACTGGGAACGCCAAAGTGCCTTTGCTGTATCATAAAGTGAAATACAATTATTTTATGATTATTTCTTTCCAAGCTGTACAATTAAGTGTGAGCCATTAGTTTTCGATGGTAAATAATATTTTGCATATTTTCATTTGGCCACAACGTATCAACGAATGCAGTGACCCCATAAAGCAAAACTGCAAACACTTGTAAAACTGCCACACCTAAAGGAGTTGGAACATACTCTGTTGCAATTGGCAGTCTTGGCATGGCTCTCACTCTACACCGCCAGTGAGGCAATGCCTCACCCATGCTAATCCATAACCGTTATCAGCTAGACCCACAGCACTTTAATCCTGCAAGTACTGGTACGTAATCCTGCAAGCACTGGCTCCAGCCAGAGTTCATTTCACTCCCTACCACCAGTGACCCCCGAGTGGTCAACCTGGCTTAACAGCTCGGCCCACTGCCTCGGGCACTATTTGATGTGAAGGCTATTGGACACCCTCAACCTATAAATCAATGTTGAGAAAAAATAATCAAAATAAACAAAAACCTGAATATTAAGTATTGAGTACAACATTGACATGACTCTGCAGTGGCACCATTGGAAGTCTTTATTTTTAATATTCATGAACAAACAGCAATCTGCTTAGGCTGAAGAGAATTTCAAAAAGGCTACATTGTAAAGACACTGGGGCTGGGATATATAAAAAAAGCTTTAGCAGCTACTGACAGCGCAGTTGGCTGTCAAAATTGATGACTGCTCTTAAGTGTCGCTGAAATATCAGATGGAGATCAATCATGCGTGTATCTTCACCATCTTTTTTTATGTGAGAGACGTGAGCTGCCAAATTGACAGATTTCCAGGAGAGATAAAAGACAGAGTGCATTTTCCAATGGTTGATTGAGTCTGGGATGAGGTGATCTAGATCTACCCATTGTCCCCTCTGGGAGTGGTGGTGGTAGGGGCACTGGTTGTGGTGGTGGCTGGTGCTGGAGCAGGTGGCTGGGGAGGCCGGGGCAGTAGCCAAGGCAGGAGAGGCCAGATGGAGAAGGGAAGATGAGAAGGGACTGGTCTTGATGGATACACTGGCACCCGTAAAAAATAGATCCTCTGAAAAACATCAAGTACAATGTTATGTCTTAACCAGAAAGTCTTCAGCCTTTCGTCACATTTCACATTTTTACATTTTTGGTTCACCATACTGCGTATGTTCATGATCAAATTTCCTCACTGATAACAATTACTTTTGCTACTTCTAGTGCAATAGAGACTGCTCAGCACTCTACTTAGATTATCTCCAATGATATTGTTCTCCATTTCCAAAAGTTCTCCAAAAGGAGAAATAAACAACACTTCTAAAATTGTTATTATGTCTTCTTAAGATGAATGTATGCTGAGCTCTCAGCTCAAGTGACAGTCCATAAAACATTGCCCTATCCCTCCCCTTAGGCAACTGTCATTTGCAATGTATCTCACCTCATCACTGGCTGAGGAGCTCCAACGATGGAACTGGCCACAGTTCTAGAGTAGAACACATAGCCATTGGATTGGTCGTTGGTCATTTAGACTGTCTGACCATTTTATATCATATTCAAAAAGGGAAATAGCTTAAAGTGTGTACTTTTCATCAGTAGTAACATCAATTAGCTAATATATAAAACGATGAACCTGAAAATTAGTCAATAAATGATAATTATACATAATATTGTGCAATACTAATATATTATTATATACAATCAGGATTATTAAAGCAATTGAAAGTTGTGCGACATAATTCACAGTCCATGACTCAATACTATTATTAAATTATATAACTGAGCAATTAGTCTATGTTGTTCAAATAGGCATTGCAATTATCATCACTTACAACTCCAGGGAACATTACCCCAAGTGCAAGAGCAACTGCCAAATATCTCATCCTGTCACAACTGGAAGAAAGTCAACAATAAGTCAAGAAGTCTTCACATTCTCCATGCCAGACATCACCCTCACCCCAAGATATATGTGTTTAAAGCCAATTTTATGTCCTCATAAAAATCACACTGACACATGGATTTGGCTGGCTTTCATTTTACCTTTCCAAATGTAACAGCCATGATCATCACACTTCCACAGTACGAAGATACTGTGTATCACTAATGATCAGAAAAAAATGACTAAAGTCTTACAGCAACATCGGCACCAACTAAAAAATTCTTACAAAATGTCAGGTTTTATACAATATGAACTGCAGACACATAAATTACAGTTTTATAGCCACTAGAGGGGGCTGTAGAGCTGTCCAAAATGCATTTGTGTTTGAGCTACAGACTTTACAGTAGGGATGGTTCAGGCAAACCTAACGCCAGATTATTTGCTTCATGACAGTGTGTCGAATATGAAAGGTTGAAGACATTGACCAAGCCCACAAACAGTTTGCAAGTGTTTCATGTTTTATGTTTACTGTTGACACACACAGGAACCTATACTGCACCATGCTCCGAACAAAACCAAGATGCCATTTTTAATCAATAATAATAATGCATATAACATCACTAAACATCAAAGTTCCTACACCTAAAAGTATCGGATTGGAAAGGATAATAATCCCAGAGAAAATTAAAGAATCCTGTAGACTACACATGATCAACATGAAGTATAGAGAGCGTTTCATGAGTATGACTATCATGATTAAAATGACTATGTTTGGAACTCATCTCTCTATTATCGGGTAAATAACCTGGTGTAAAGTTTGCCCAAACCATCACTTTAATATCCTCTAAAATCTTCATCTCGTAGTTCATATAACTGGATTCAAGATTCTTAATTGTCTCATGTGGTAGAATTTTTGCTTTATTAGCATAGGTCAGAAGCTCTGATAATTGTAGGCCTATATTGCTTAAAAATAAAAAAAGGCAGCATATGTTATTTAAATACATATGAAATCATAAGAACCCAATTCTGTTGAGAGAGTTACGCTCACCTTTTGTGAAATTGGCATGTTGAAATCATTTCTGCTACGGTAGCCTAAATATTCCTCACATATGGTTTCAGAACGGGAGTCCACATGCAAACTGAGCAGGTGTGAATAATTGTCCACTCAAGGCATTGTCTCTGATCACCTCACCATTCCCCATTAGGCCAGTCCCTCGTCTCTGGGTGCCTCCAACTTACTTCCCATCAGCTCTGCATCTTTAAGATGTCAACACCAGAGGTTTAAGGTCATTAATCAAGCATTTGCATCATGAGTATAATAACTTGTTTTGCCATGAGTATGAAATAGTCCATGTGTGTGTGTGTGTGTGTGTGTGTGTGTGTGTGTGTGTGTGTGTGTGTGTGTGTGTGTGTGTGTGTGTGTGTGTGTGTGTGTGTGTGTGTGTGTTTATCTGATGATGACTGGTGTGATGAGAAGATTGCAAGAACTTCTTTTTGTCTCTACTCCTATAATGACAAATAGGAGACTTAGAAAGAGCTTATAGGCTGTTTCCCAATATCCTGTCTAATCCTATAGTCAGTCTAGGTGTGACCCCCCTCTTATGAAATGGCCACCACCCTCTTTCTCAATGAGACTGAGGCATATTGCCACTTTATTTGTGACAGCAAGTCCTTTTGTGCACATGCCAACCTTTAACCACTTTAATGTCATGGGCATCTTTATCATTAAAAAATTATTATTAAATCATGACACTGTGAGAGAAAAGAAAATACCAGTTTAGTTATTGTATATTGTGAATATTATAGTGTTATAATTATAATTATCAATTATTATTATATGATTAATGATATTCATTAATTACAAAGTTAGTAATTATGATCTTTCTTTAGGAAGTTTATTAAAATTATTAAACATGGCCTGCAAATATATTTTGTGCTCATTTTAAGTAACAATTTAGTGGAAACTATGCTTTAATCCTGTAGTTTATATGCAACAAAGGGTAAAACAAAGTACAAGAAATGCCATTCCCTGTGTTTTACTGAAAAAACAAAAACAAAAACAAACAAACAAAAAAAAACAACAACCAAAAAAAAAAAAAAACGATTGGGATGCCTAGTAAAATGTCAGTAAAAGCAGAAAAGCGTTACTTTCAAAACATGCAAGACATAAAATTTGATAGAGAAAGTTTGAACGAAACAGACCAGTAATCAACCAGTAATCATTATTGTTTTAGGGAAATAAACTCCCATTTCAAATTTGATAACTACATAAAATGGCTGCAAAAGTTGAATAATAAAGACAACACACAAGTGAACATTTCAAAACAAAGCCAGAGTAAAAAGTATGTAAATCCCTTTGAATTTTCTTTTCTTTTCTTTTTTTTGTCCACTTCCCATAGCTCAGTATGACAAAACACAATGTGCTAAAGCTATCCAAAACAATAAATAAATGTTTCTTGTTATTGAAATCATCCAAAATAAAATTCCTGTGAGAAGAAAGTAATGAAATCTTACATCAATCACACGTGGACCATCTAAAACTAGGGCTTCTGATATATGCTGAAGGGGTATTTTGATCCATTGGTCTTTCAGTTCAGCCATAGTTTTAGGATGTCTGGTGTCCATGATTTTCTATGCATTTTTAAGTGAGACCTTAGATGTTACCTATGACAAAATCATTTGGGCTAGCCTGGGAGTTCCCATGCTCCTTTGTGCGCTTATTTCATTCCTTTGGCATTCGCCAGGCTACATTTGGGCAGTTATTGCAATTAAATGTGAAACGTCCTCCTTTGTTTTGTATTAAGTCTTACTCAACATTTCCTGCATTTTGTTGACATCAACCGAATCCATGTTGCTGGCCTCCAATTTTAAATTACAGTAAATATCCATAGCAATAACTTAATTAGAAAAATTCAATTTCAACAACTAATGGGTTGTCCTTGGATGGTTCTCAAATGTTGCTTGTATGATTTGAAAGTTGTTACATCTATTTTTTATTAGGCCCTATTTTTTATTAGGCCCACAACATCCCAAATTGTATGTACTTGGGTTTGTGTGCATCCACATGAATTTAAAGCCATGGTAAAGAAACAGAGTTTGAGTGTGTTTGATTTTGGGTGATGCTCAAAATCCATGTATTGTTCAAAAAGAGCCAAAGCCAATGCCAAAGCCATTTTAGATTAATTTACATAATTAATGCAACCTGGGGGGGAGTTTCAGCACAGTGATGATCAGTCTTAAAGTATATGTCCGGAGTAAGTTTAAGCAGCCCTGCTGCATGAGCCTTCTAACAGCAATATATTTTGCATGAAATTAAAGAATTTCGAACAGCATAGACCTAACGTGAACGCGAAGCACTTTACATTGAGTCACCAAATGATTTTGTTCCACTCGCTAACTAGCACATTTAGCAAGCTCTTTCAACGGGGCTATGCTTGAATTCACTCCGGTATTTTCCTTTAAACTTAATGGGGTGCTAAGGCATACATGAGATTAGGTTACCTTACATAACTGGGCATACAAATGAAACATAACAAGACATATAAGCATGATCTTTATTAGAGGACACAATAAACAGGCCTGACATGACATGGCAGACAATTAAAATGGTTATTTAGCCCCCTGCAGCAGGTGCTGGTGCTGGGGCAGGTGCTGGGGCAGGAGTGGCTGCATTAGCCAGCTGTGCCAAAAGCAGGGGCAGTAAGGTCAGCAGAGCGTTGTTCTGGGCTGGCGGCTGATAATAGGGGTAGTAGGGCTGAGGCTGATAGAAGCCACCAAAGCCCCTGAAGTTCTAAAAATACAGAGAGGAACATATACTGTAAATCATATAGACTTCCTTGACATAAATCCTACGTCTCTAACTGCATCAAAGAACACCTCTGAGAAATTTCATAAATGTACAAAGGATGGAAACAAACCTCTCCAGACCCGCTGGATGAACGCTTCTCTCGGGTGTGCTCATCATTCTGTACACAAACACATAAACATATTTTAGACTTTTCATAAGATCTGCATTGTCCAGTGTACTCACACATTTGATGGCATCATATAGTTACTCACAGGAGCTGCAAGGCAAAGGCCAATGAGACACACAGCCAAGATGAGAAGTTTCATGTTCTTATGCCTATAAAAAAAATACAGTTTGTTAGTCTGTTATACGCAAACATTCAAGACATTGATTTAAAAAGTTTTTTTTCACTTACCTGGAGATACAATTCAAAGACACACGTAAAGTTAAGACTCAGACGCAGGTTTAGTAAAAAGCGGCAACAACTCACATTTTTAAAGAAATTTTCTGCCCACGTGTAGCCAATCACATTGAAGAACCAGTTGGTTGTAGTCAGGGTTCAAATTACCATGAGGCTCGGCCCACTGGTTCTGGCCATGGGACTCCTAGTTCCACTACAAATCCAAGGAAAGGGGGGCTCTCATTGAGTCTGAGGCACATGCAAGAGAGGTGGGGCAATGGGGAAAATTGAGTAATCTTCTTTGGGGAAAGACACATGGGGCAATGGGGAAGTGTTGAAATTACAGACTTGATCTTGATTTGTAAAATTGTTTACCACATTTGCATTATGTGCATGATGCATGCTTTCTCACATATTCTTAATAGGCCATTTATCAGTCTGCCTATAAGCATGTCTGATGAGTAACAGAGCATTGAGTCATTTTGGGTGTAAAAACACTTGTGAAATACTTGGGTAACGCCCAAAAATAGATTTTTGCAAGAAAAATAAGCTATGACATTGGCCTTATTTGTCAGGTTGTACGCAATGAAATAAATTGTAAACTTGGCCTACTTTTATACATTGATTGATTGATTGAATGAATGAATGAATGAAACTCAGGACCAATGATTAAAAGTATATTTCACATAAAATACTTGTGGGAAAACATTCATCCAGAGCATTTCAAACAATTCGTAGCCTAGAAATCTACTCTATCGCAGTAATAGCAAATAGCCATAGGGTCTCATCCAAAATTCACCTAGATGTAGCCTAGAAACAGTTTATCATCTTATCAGCATGCAGACACAGTTTGAAAGATTCGTCTGGCTAACTAATTCATACTCTCATCATAAAGTTATTGATTGAACAATGATCAGGGACAATGATGTGATGCCAATTTTGACATAATTCAGTTCAATTCAATTCAATTTTATTTATAGAGCGCTCAAATACAGTGCATTGTCTTGTCGCGCTTTACAGACAGTAGGAAGCATCCATGAGTAACAGGGGAAAGGAAAAACTCCCTTAGCTTTACTGATAATTCATTTTTAGGGAAGAAACCCTGGGGAGATCTGCACCTCATGGACTCAGCCTACCTGCCTGGGGCCTAATAAAGTACCCGTACAGTCAGTAGTCTGATGTTTCTAAGTACAGCTATTCCAATCTTTTTGATTTGTCTTTCATCAGAGTGTCGAGCCGTGTTGATGTGAGCCTGAACTCCCCATAGTTTAAAAGACTCAAAAACATATTTTTGTGTTGTATGAGAAAGTTTTTATTGTTGTTTTCACAATTCCCCAGTGACAGAATTAACCAAGCACAGTGTTTTCCTTAAAATAAATGTGCCTGAATTAATTGTGTTGGATGTCAGAGCTAACGGCCAGCTGGGGTTGGAGACGCGGTTGGTGTAGGAGCCAGGTTGTAGTGGAGTGATTACGAGAAGGCCGCTGAAACAACACCTATGAAGAGACACACACACACACACACACACACACACACACACACACACACATACCAGGGTCAAGTCTTGAGACAGGTGTCCCTATTGGCATTTAGCACTCAATATCACAACTGGTATGTTTGGACTATTCTCAAATGAAACGATGATTACAGCACAATTATAGCATTTTTTTATTAAAGGAATAGGCCACCCCAAAACGAAATTTAGTCTCTTACCATATTCCCCTGATAAGTGCGTAAAGTCATCACAGCACCTGAAAAGCTATCCGTAGTACTTTCTTTCTGGGGTTTTCAGGTGCTGTGATGACTTTACGTCTATCAGCGGTGCTTTGCCTGTGCTTTCGCCTGAATATAGTCCCAAAACTTTGTCACTCCTAGGCAAACCCTTCGTGATAATGGCATTGGCATTTGTACTCGGTTTGAATGTACAGGTGAAACAACGAAATTAGGAAAAATCTTGAGTTAATTTATGACTATTTTGAGAACGACAGGCTAAATGGAAACTCCAAATTACGGCGCTCTATGCTAAGCTAAGCTAACGCTGCGCTTCTGGATACGGAGAAGCACAGGTCTGAATGAAAAACACTTTTGGTCACTTATCCAACACAGGGGAATATGGTAAGAGACTAAATTTCGTTTTGGGGTGGCCTATTCCTTTAATGTCTAGTACATGTCAACTCTTTTATATTTCGGTTAGAGAGAAAGTGTACAGAAAGAAACAAAAATGATTACGAGTATTTTTGCTCTACATCAGGGATTCTCAAAGTTTTGATGGGTGAAGGCCAATTTAGGCACCCAATGTTGAACTGACAGCCGTAGGGGTGGGGGGAGAACAACGGGAAAAAAATCTGGGGGAGAATCTCATTGTAATGTAATCGTTTCAATGACCAGGTTGTATCTCTACAGTTTATTTATTGTAATAAATGAATGCCTATATGCTGCTAAACAGCACTAAATGGAGAGTCACTCGTTCAAAAGAATGCACAGATGTCACAGATGGCCACTAGAAATGTTTCCGTGGGCTGCCAGTTTAACAACCTACATGTACAGTATGCGCCACATCAATGCTATCCATAGGATACTATTGAAGTCAAACAGAGTGGTGTGTGCAGGTGGAACTATGTACCTCAAAGACCTTTATGGTGAGACATATCATCAGGGGTTGACTAGAGCTGGTCAGAGGGCAATTCATTTAGCCAAGAGCCCAATTCAGTTTAAGTGCCATATTTTACTATAACTATAATTTTAGGTGATGAATGAAAAAAAATCAGTTCAGAGTCCGTTTTAGGCTAATTGAAATGGTACATCGATTAAGGCCCTGTCCACACGGCAACGAAATCCGGTATTTTTGTATCGTTTGGGCCTTCTATCCACACGGCAATGGCGTTCTGGGTGGGCTGATCCGATATTTTTTCACAACGCCTGCCAGGGTGGAACCGTGGAACAGTAATTAAGCTAATTGAGGAGCTCATCTTAAAGGGTAAAGTGATTGAAACATGACAAGATATATAAGCATAAATGATCTTTATTAGAGAACACAATAATTATGGAAACATGATTGACAATGACATGACATGCCAATGAAATGGCAGAAAAAATAATATTTTAACTCTGAGATGCTGGTATCCTTCCCTGGCAGCATGCTGGTCCGGTTATTTAGCCCCCTGCAGCAGGTGCTGGTGCTGGGGCAGGTGCTGGGGCAGGAGTGGCTGCATTAGCCAGCTGTGCCAAAAGCAGGGGCAGTAAGGTCAGCAGAGCGTTGTTCTGGGCTGGCGGCTGATAATAGGGGTAGTAGGGCTGAGGCTGATAGAAGCCACCAAAGCCCCTGAAGTTCTAAAAATACAGAGAGGAACATATTAACGATCATATCATTCCTTATGGCCTGAACCCCTACTGACTTTACTGCATAACGGATCATATATGGCTGTATCACTATTTCACAGTCTTATTCACAGGCAGCACACAAATCTTCAGAGAATACAATATACAGTCTCTAAAATGCTTCCTCAAACACTAGCATAAATGTTCAGAATTCTGAGAATTGTTACAGAGGATGGAAACAAACCTCTCCAGACCCACTGGATGAGCGCTTCTCTCGGGTGTGCTCATCATTCTGTACACAAACACATAAACATTTTAGGCTTTTCCTAAGTTCATATATAAGATCAACTCACACATTTGATCGGATCATTAGATACTCACAGGAGCTGCAAAGCAAATGCCGATGAGACACACAGCCAAGATGAGAAGTTTCATGTTTTCTTCGTATGCTTATAAAAATGTAAAGTTTTATTAAGAAAACATGCAGTCTATTATGAATTTAAACTCTCAAAAAGTGATTTTAAAAAGAATGTATCACTCACCTGGAGATACAATTTAAAGAAACAGGTAAAGTGAACACTTTGAGACTTGTTTAGTAAAAAGTGTAACCAAGTGACCCTTTTAAAGAAATCTTCTGCCTTCATGTAGCCAATCACATTGAAGAAGATGCTAGTAATCAGGGTTCAAATCTCAGTAGGGCCCAGCCCACCATGGCATTATGGGGTAATAGGAATGGGAAATTTGAACAGTCTTACAGTGACCAGTAATCTTCTTTTCTGCAACAATGAAATAAATTTGGAGGACTTAATCTTGATTTGTGAAATTGTTTACCACATTTGCATTATGTGTATGATGCATGCTTTCTCACATATTCTTAAGAGGCCATTTATCAGTCTGCCTATAAGCATGTCTGATGAGTAACAGAGCATTGTGTCATTTTGGGTGTAAAACACTTGTGAAACACTTGGGAAATGGCCAAAAATAGATTTCTGCAAGAAAGAATGCTATGACATTGGCCTTATTTGTCAGGTTGTATGCAATGAAATGAATTTAAAATATGAAGCCAACATCAGTTGTTAAACTTGGGCTACTTTTATACATTGATTAATTGAATGAATGAATGAGTGAATGAATGAACGCTTTAAACTCAGGACCAATGATTAAAAGTA
>JAODXP020000004.1:796099-900178 GCA_027497455.2 Sardinella longiceps
CCATGGTAAAAAATTTAAATGCAATATTATACTGCTTTAATTGCCCATATCTTTAGATCAGATGTTACAAAATGCACCAAATTTAATGTGTATGATGAACCTGACATCTTGTGGGAATATGTCAAGTTTTGTGGAATTTCATCCATGGGGGCTATAAATTAAATTAATTTATATGTACATTTAATGACTGTACAGCCATCCACCTTTAGGTGGTGCTATTTTTTTTATTTTTATTTTTTTTCCCAACATCTATCACAACAGGGATATTCAGTACATTAATGACAAATTACATAGGGCACCAGACAAAAAGACAGAAAAAGTAAATATGACATCAGACAGAAAGGACACAGAGCACATGTACTGACACAGGACATGGGGTAGAAAAGAAGGGGGAAATAAATAAAAATAAGGATAAATAAATAAAGAAAGGGGAGATGTGTGTCTGTATGTGTGCATGTGTGGGATGTATCTAATGTGCATGTGTGAGACGTATCTAATGCGCATCATCTGCTCTATAACATGGTTTGGGAGCACCTTATTATCTTATCTATAGATACTTACAAAAGTCTGCATTCCATCTTTCTAATTTTCCTTTTACCTTACATGACATTTTCTCCAATTCAAATACTTCTTTTGTTGTTTCAGACCACTGACTTATTGGTTTGGTATGATAGGCCTACTGTCTCACACACACTCAATGGTGTTTTTTGCCCCCAACGGCACCTTCCAGGCAGCACAGCCTAAAAGGCACTACCTTTACCCTACTCCTAACCCTAACCCCTCAACCCTCATCCTAACCCTAAACTGAGTGGAATAGTGCCTTGAAGGCAGCGCTGCCTGGAAGGCACCGTTGAGGGCAAAAAATACCAAAGACCCTCACACACACAGGGCAGAGAATGTGCAGAACTGAGCGGCGGTCATATTTTGTACTGCCATGCGGTACATCTAGTTCATACTCTCATTGTAAAGTTATTGAATGAGCAATAATCAGGGACAACGATGTGATGGCAATTTTGACATAGAGCTAACCAAGCACCAAAGCAAACATAACACCCCAGCACAGTGTTTTCCTTAAAATAAATGTGCCTGAATCAATTCTGTTGGATGTCAGAGCTAACAGCCAGCTGGGGTTGGAGACGCGGTTGGTGCAGGAGCCAGGGTGTAGTGTAGGGAATGAAGTGATTACGAGTAGGCAAATGACATACACACACACACACACACACACACACACATGCAACCAGGGTCAAGTTTTGAGACAGGTGTCCCTGTTGGCATTTTAGCACTCAACTGATATGTTGTCCTTGCTTAGACTATTCTCAAATGAAGCGGTAATTAGTACAGCGTTTTTTTTTTTCCTCTTTTGTATTAGGGTTAGAGAGAAAGTGTAAAGAAAGAAACAGAAACAGGGGTTCTCAAAGTTGTGATGGGTGAGGGCCAATATAGGGACCCAATAATGAACTGAGGGCTATTAAAGGGGCGGGGGGAGAACAAGCGGTAAAAAAAAAACTGGGGTAAAAAATCCCATTGTAATGTAATCATTTTAATGAATGTATTAATAACAATAAATAAATGAATGCCTATATGCTGCTAAACAGCACTAAATGGAGATTCATTCATTAAGGAATGCACAGTTTTACAGATGTTATCAGATGTCATCATGGGCCACAGAAATGTTTCCACGGGCTGCCAGTGGCCCCGGGCCTCAGTTTAACAACCTATGCCACATAAATGCTATATCCACAGGACACTACGGAAGTCAAACAGAGCGGTCTGTGCAGGTGGAAATACTGTATGTACACATAGGCTACATGTACCTCAAATACCTTTATGGTGAGACATACTGCATCTGGCCTGAGGGCAACTAATTTAGCCAAGATCCCAGTTTAAGTGCCTTAGGAACTACTCTTGAGCTTACAGTAAAGCTGTAAGGCATGTTAATCGAGGAGCTCATCTTAAAGGGTAACGTGATTGAAACATGACAAGATATATAAGCATAAATGATCTTTATTAGAGGACACAATAATTATGGAAACATGATTGACAATGACATGACATGGCAATGAAATGGCAGAAAAATTTATATTTTAACTCTGAGGTGCTGGCATCCTTCCCTGGCAGCATGCTGGTCCGGTTATTTAGCCCCCTGCAGCAGGTGCTGGTGCTGGGGCAGGTGCTGGGGCAGGAGTGGCTGCATTAGCCAGCTGTGCCAAAAGCAGGGGCAGTAAGGTCAGCAGAGCGTTGTTCTGGGCTGGCGGCTGATAATAGGGGTAGTAGGGCTGAGGCTGATAGAAGCCACCAAAGCCCCTGAAGTTCTAAAAATACAGAGAGGAACATATTAACGATCATATCATAAAGGGTTCCTTATGGCCTGAACCCCTATGACTCCTACTGACCCCTACTGCATAACGGATCATATATGGCTGTATCACTATTTCACAGTATTATTCCACAGCACACAAATCTTCAGAGAATACAATATACAGTCTCTAAAATGCTTCCTCAAACACTAGCATAAATGTTCAGAATTCTGAGAATTGTTACAGAGGATGGAAACAAACCTCTCCAGACCCACTGGATGAGCGCTTCTCTCGGGTGTGCTCATCATTCTGTACACAAACACATAAACATTTTAGGCTTTTCATAAGTTCAAATATAAGATCAACTCACACATTTGATCGGATCATTAGATACTCACAGGAGCAGCAAAGCAAATGCCGATGAGACACACAGCCAAGATGAGAAGTTTCATGTTTTCTTCGTATGCTTATAAAAATGTAAAGTTTTATTAAGAAAACATGCAGTCTATTATGAATTTAAACTCTCAAAAAGTGATTTTAAAAAGAATGTATCACTCACCTGGAGATAGCCTAGAAACAGTTTATCATCTTATCAGCATGCAGACACAGTTTGAAAGATTTGTCTGGCTAACTAATTCATACTCTCATCGTAAAGTTATTGAATGAGCAATAATCAGGGACAATGATGTGATGGCAATTTTGACACATACTGTGTGATAAATGTTGACAGGAGTAAAATCAGTCATTTGCAAGCATATTGGGAATATACACATTTCCATTTTTGGCAAAACATCTTAGTGTTCCTACTAAGCACAGCTATTCTAATATTTTTGATTTGTCTTTCATCAGGATGTCGAGTCGTGTTGATTTGAGTCTGAACTCCCCATAATTTAAAGACTCAAAAACATATTTTTGTGTTGTATGAGAAAGTTTTTATTGTTGTTTTCACAATTCCCCAGTGACAGAGTTAACCAAGCACCAAAGCAAACATAACACCCCTGCACAGTGTTTTCCTTAAAATAAATGTGCTTGAATCAATTCTGTTGGATGTCAGAGCTTACAGCCAGCTGGGGTTGGAGACGCGGTTGGTGCAGGAGTCAGGGTGTAGTGTAGGGGCTGGAGTGATTGTGAGTAGGCAACTGACACACACACACACACACACACACACAACCAGGGTCAAGTTTTGAGACAGGTGTCCCTGTTGGCACTTTAGCACTCAATTTCACAACTGATATGCTGTCCTTGCTTGGACTATTCTCAAATGAAACGGTAATTAGTACAATTATAGCATGTTTTTTTTTTTCTCTTTTGTATTTGGGTTGAGAGAAAGTGTAAAGAAAGAAACAGAAACAGGGGTTCTCAAAGTTTTGATGGGTGAGGGCCAATCTGCCAATATAGGGACTGAGGGCTGCTAAAGGGGCGGGGGGAGAGCAAGAGGTAGCCTAAAAAAACTGGGGGGGAAAAACCCATAATAATGTAATCATTTCAATGAATTTCTTACTAACAAATAAATAAATGAATACCTATGCTAAGGGTAACGTGATTGAAACATGACAAGATATATAAGCATAATAGTAGGGTCATAAACCTCACTTCCGTGACCATCTTCTGGCTAATATGTTTTGACAACTGTTTTGGCTTCTATAGACCATTTCTAAAAAAATTAGCCCCCATGTCCCTCGCAAAAATGTCGGCATTTTTTTCTAGAGGGCCGAATCCAAAATGGCTGCACGTGTCATCTTGAAAAAGTATTAAAGAAGTATTATTTCTACCAGAGCAACTACAATTATGTATGAATACATTATTTGTGGTAAATAGACCCTTAGAATTGTGATTCCGACATCATTTTGAGATTTCAACATCATCTTGGCCCTGAAATCCAAGATGGCCGCCATCTGATAATATAAATTTACTTTTCAACCAAAACACCAAGAATGACCCAGGGAGACATTTTTTGATGCAAACTGAGCATAAGGATTATGACATTAAGACATCATTCAGTCCCCATAAACCAAGATGGCCACCATCTGGGAAAGAATGTGACTAGGGCATTCTTCTTAACAAATTCAGAAGCATGGGAATTGATGGCAAAGTACACTCCTGATTTGAATCCTATCCTATCTAACTGGACGATCGATCATTCAACATGTCATGGCTAGGGCAAACACACCACCTCAACACAAGAGTACCCCAAGGCTTGGTTCTGGGGCCCCTCCTCTTTGCCTTGTATGCAACATCATGAGGCCCAGTCATACACTCGCATGGCTTCTCCTTCCACTGCTATGCAAATGATACCTAGCTATATCCTTTTCTTTATGGATGAAAGATAACCATCTCCAACAAAACCTCTCCAAAACTGAACTGTTGGCCCTCCCAGCCAAGAAAGCATATCACAGCATCAGCAATACTGACTCCCTATCTATTCGTCCCACCAACAGGAACTATTCAAGTTCACAAGACAAGTCATTTATGATGATCAAAAGAGTAGCACCATGGCTTAAGCTGGTTCAGTGAATTGGAAGAACATGAAAAAGAAATAATCACTCATCCATTTTGAAGATAGTTTATGCCAACACTGCCTCCGTGCCAACTACTAGGCATATCTAGTACGTTACGCCATCCTTCCCTGAAGCACCATCCCATGTCAATCAGCCACAGACGGAATGCTCAATTTGCCTCAGAGTAAGAGTAAGGGTACTTTATTTTGTCTTTCGGGAAGGAAATTCTTTCTCTGCATTTGACCCATCCGGGGGGTAAACACATACATGCATACAGACACATACAGTTGTTGGGAAGGGGAGGGAGCAGTGGGCAGCCGTTAGTACAGCGCCCGGGGAGCAGTTTGGGGGTTAGGTGCCTTGCTCAAGGGCATCGCATCCGTGGGTGCCGGACATGGGGAGGCGCTCCCCCACCCTCCTCTTTGCACCGGCTGGGAGTCGAACCGGCCACCCTTTGGTCCCCAGTCCAACTCCCTGACCGGTACTCCGCGGATGCCCCCAGAAAGAGTCTTCATGCATCATTCTAGGTGCTTTGGTTGAAAGAAAAATTATACAGACCAAGCACAAAAACTAAGGAAACTTGACTTTAGCATATTATATCTCCCCTTTAATCAAACCAATCAGTAAAGTGTTTTATATCATTTTCATCGTTGCTTCGTCGCCTTTACAATGAGGTATAGCTTGTAAGCATCGGGTAACCATGGAATGAGCAACACAGCCAAATGTGTGAGTAGTGCCAACCAAAAATGTGCCAAAATGGCCACTAATGGTGTTCTGCTGCTAGTCATCTTGTTTTGAGCTTCAATGCTGCCAGGTGACTGCCAGTCAGTGGTGTGCCTAAATTAGCACCTGAGCATGGGTTCTGCAAATGTTGGGTTTGTGGTTTCTCTAAGCAGCAACACTGGTGGAAAGATGCCATGTTTATTCCTTCAGGATAGGGCCTGTGCAATAGGTCAACCCGAGGTTGGTGTCCCAGCATATAGAGTGGTGTAGACCACACCTCAAGAAGACCAGTTTCTCACTTTTGCTGCACTAAGGAACCGTAGGTTTCCTGCCAGACACTTTGCTCATTTGCTCAACTAAACTGTACCAAAACCAGCTCTCACTACAGACTGTGAGGAACATTATGGATCTTCCACACACTACTGAGAGCCCTGACACTGAGTGTAAAGTGCATGGCCAACATGTTTTTTTATTCTTGTCCTCAGTTTTGTGCGAGAGTACAATCTCCAATGCTCCAAGCAAAGGCTATACCAACAGAACAGTATATCAGGCCATTTTGGCACATTTTTGGTTGGCACTGCTCACATGTTTGGCTGTGTTGCTCATTCCATGATTGCCCGATCCTTGCAAGCTACACCTCATTGTAAAGGGGACAGATCAACGATGAAAATGGTATGTAACACTTTATAGACTGGTCTTACTAAAGAGGAGATATAATGGGCCAAAATCAAGTTTCCTTACTTTTTCTACTCTGTTTATTAGCATATGGCAGCTATCTTGGATTTCAGGGCCAAGATGATGTTGAAATCTCAAAATAATGTCAGAATCACAATTCTAAGGGTCTATTTACCACAAATAATGTACTCATACATAACTGTAGGTGCTCTGGTAGAAATAATACTACTTTAATACTTTTTCAAGATGACGCGTGCAGCCATTTTGGATTCGGCCCTCTAGAAAAAAATGCCGACATTTTTGCGAGGGACATGGGGGCAAAATTTTTTATAAATGGTGTATAGAAGCCAAATCAGTTGTCAAAACATATTAGCCAGAAGATGGTCACAGAAGTGAGGTTTATGACCCTACTATAAATGATCTTTATTAGAGGACACAATAATTATGGAAACATGATTGACAATGACATGACATGCCAATGAAATGGCAGAAAAATTAATATTTTAACTCTGAGATGCTGGCATCCTTCCCTGGCAGCATGCTGGTCCGGTTATTTAGCCCCCTGCAGCAGGTGCTGGTGCTGGGGCAGGTGCTGGGGCAGGAGTGGCTGCATTAGCCAGCTGTGCCAAAAGCAGGGGCAGTAAGGTCAGCAGAGCGTTGTTCTGGGCTGGCGGCTGATAATAGGGGTAGTAGGGCTGAGGCTGATAGAAGCCACCAAAGCCCCTGAAGTTCTAAAAATACAGAGAGGAACATATTAACGATCATATCATTCCTTATGGCCTGAACCCCTACTGACTTTACTGCATAACGCATCATATATGGCTGTATCAATATTTCAGTGTCTTATTCACAGGCAGCACACAAATCTTCAGAGAATACAAAGTCTCTAAAATGCTTCCTCAAACACTAGCATAAATGTTCAGAATTCTGAGAATTGTTACAGAGGATGGAAACAAACCTCTCCAGACCCACTGGATGAGCGCTTCTCTCGGGTGTGCTCATCATTCTGTACACAAACACATAAACATTTTAGGCTTTTCCTAAGTTCAAATAAGATCAACTCACACATTTGATCGGATCATTAGATACTCACAGGAGCTGCAAAGCAAATGCCAATGAGACACACAGCCAAGATGAGAAGTTTCATGTTTTCTTCTTATGCCTATAAAAATGTAAAGTTTTATTAAGAAAACATGCAGTCTATAATGAATTTCAACTCTCAAAAATGATTTTTAAAAAGAATGTGTCACTCACCTGGAGATACAATTTAAAGAAACAGGTAAAGTTAACACTTTGAGACACACTTAGTAAAAAGTGTAACCAAGTGACCCTTTTAAAGAAATCTTCTGCCCACACACAGCCAATCACATTGAAGAAGATGCTAGTAATCAGGGTTCAAATGGTAATGCCTGGCCCACTGTTCTGTCCATGGCATTATGGGGTAATAGGAATGGGGAAATTTGAAGACTAATCTTCTTTTCTGCAACAATGAAATACATTTTGAGGACTTAATCTTGATTTATGACATTGTTTACCACATTTGCATTATGTGTATGATGCATGCTTTCTCTCATATTCTTAAGAGGCCATTTATCAGTCTGCCTATAAGCATGTCTGATGAGTAACAGAGCATTGTGTCATTTTGTGAAACACTTGGGAAATGAGATATCTGCAAGAAAAGCTGTGACATAATTACATTGGCCTTGTTTGTTGCTAGGTTCAATGCATTAAAAAAGGCCACAGGCCAGTAGAACTGGTAGGCTAGATATAAAACAAAACTGGGCCAACTCTCAGGATCAACTCTTACATAGCTTACATTGAATGAATGAATGAATGAATGAGATTGCTCACAATTTATATTCTGTATTTGTGCAAATGCAAATCTTTGCTAATCTTGACCACTGAGATTACAGTGAAATTTTCAAAGTGATATTTTTTGCGTCTAATTCTCTGTGTCCACCTCTCTCTCTATTTATGGCTGCTCTGGCACTATATGGTTCTCAGGTTATCTACGAAAACTTGTCCAACCACCCTGTGTTCTGGCAGGGCACAGCAGAAAGAGACAAGCAGCCCCCCCAGGGAAAAAAGTTACAATGAAGTCAGGGTCGGTTATAGGCAGACAAACTAGGCAATCGCTTAGGGCACCAAATATTAGGGGGCATCACAATACATTTATTGCTATTTTCCTTCAGCTTTTCACATGCATTTCTAGAAAAAAGGGGGCAAAATTCAAATCTGGCCTAGGGCAGCGGAAAGGTAACCTGACTCCGCCAGATGGATTGATCTGTGTAACGGTGGCGGTCCGCACGCACACGGGTCTCGAACCCGCCACCCTCAAGCTACAAACTCCGGCGTGGGAGTGGACGTCTAACCAACTGAGCTAAAGCCCAAGCTTCTAACTCAGCGTGTTAGAAGCGCCCATGGAATTGGGTGATGAGGATTTACACTACCACCGAGCAAGCCGCGCTAGCTGGCCTCCGTTACACTCACCCTCCAAATCCTCGCCCCATCCGGGTCACGGCACCAATAGCCGGTGGCGGTCACACCGCACATGGGTCTCGAACCCGCCACCCCGCAAGCTACAAACTCCCGGCGTGGAGTGGACGCTCTAACCAAACTGAGCTAAAAGCTCAAGCTTTAAAGCGCCATGGAATGGGTGATGAGATTACACACTACCACCGAGCTAGCCGCGCAGCTCCGTTACATCTGCAGTGAAAATCTGAAGCTCGCGAGATCAGGATGGTCTCACGAGGCTAGCGGAAAAGCTACCGGCCCTGAATGAGGTGGATCTACATGCCCACTAAGCTTTGCAATGCCTGCATCGATGCGGGATTGCGGCACTATGATTGACAATTACTTGGAAAACAAAGTGATAAGGAGCTTGAACGACACCTACCAAAACCTACCTCCAACCTTTTTTCTTCCAAGAACTTTGATCAAACAAATGTGGCCGGGAGCAATTCTACTTTTACATCGGCCTTAATATAGGCCTGGAATTAATGCTATCCTCCACTATCTTACACACTTACAGTGCAGTACAAACACTCATCTGAAGTGTCATCTTAACTTTTGGCATTATTGTTAAAGCTACCTGTTGGAGAACCCTGACCTAAAGTATGGTACAGCGGTCATAATAATAATATAATCAGACTGGAGAATGTGACGTAAATAATATGTTCAGATAAACCCACGTTGAGGGGAATTTTGCATCTTGTTCACTGAAGTCTATATTAGGAAAATACAAATTTCCATTTTTGTCTAGACATCATCATACGGCACACAGCAGCCCTTATCTTTTTGAATCGTCTTTCTTTGGTTTGGATTCTTAATGTGAGCCTCAGTCCCTCCAGGATTTTAATTTTTTATTTTTTTTGGTGATTTTCGTGATCAAAATGCCTGATTTTGTGGTGTTGTTTTCTAAATATGTGCCAGGAAATTTAAAATGGTTAACTTTCCATGGTTTCAAAAACACTCAAAACACTTTTTGTTGCATGAGAAATTAAGTTTTATTGTGCCAGTTTTCTGAATTCCCCAGTGACAGAGCAAACCAAGCACCAAAGCAAACATAACACATAACACATAACAGTATTTTTTTGTGAAGATAAATGTGCCTGAATTAATTCTGTTGATCTGGAGGTCATCTCATCTGACCCCAGAGCTAACGGCCAGCTGGAGCTGGTGTTGTTGCAGGAGCCGTGGTTGGTGCAGGAGCCGTGGTTGTTGCAGGAGCAGGTGTTGGTGCAGGTATGGGGGCGGAGTGAGTAGGGCTAGCAGCAGCTGCAGGAACTGCTCTCTGTTAAACTGAGGGAACACCTACAAAGAGATAAACACACACACAGGCACAAGCGCGCACACACACACACACATACACACACACACACAAGAGCAACAGGGTTAACTCTTCAAACTGGTTGCTCTGTTGGCACATTAAGCATCCAAGTTAAGAGAGAACATAAATGGACAAAAAACAAACCTCATCAGAGCCAGAGCTTGACCATGAGTCTGACATTGACCGTGCCTCACGCACACTATCAGCATACATCTGAAAAAAAAAAAATAAATAAATAAATAAATGAACATAGGCTACATTAATATCTGTGTAAGTTTACCCTGCCCACGTTTAGACCTTCAGTATTGCCATAAAATTAAGTTTGGGCATTTTGACACTATGAAAGGAAGATGGATTGAAACTTGGTCACGTAGGGGATTTGCTGAAAAACTTACACAGACAGCCAGGGTCAACCCAAAGATCAGAAGCAGTGCTGACTTCATGATTTTGATATCTGCATAAAAATAAAAAATAAGTAGTACTATTTTTTTTTTACATCCCATACTCATCACCTTCATCTATGTTACAAATAGCACTGACACACACACACACACACACACACACACACACACACACACACACACACACCAATAACAACAATTAGGGAATTTTTAGGCTATTAGACCTACCAAGAGTTATTTGTTGTATGATTCCTTCTATGTGTCTGGGTCCACTGTTGTAGGCTTTTCCATTTAAATACAGAGACAAATGCCCATACAAAAACATATTTTGCATACAGAGGATGAATCATATTTCCTCCATTAAGCTGAAAATTGCTGTGCTTTGTTTAAAAGGTGTGTCCTTTAAGGCTATAGGAGGATGTTTCCTGCCAGAGTTATTGCAGACTATTAGTCTAATAGAAAGCCAAGGCCATGGGCTCACAAACTTACTGGGTCAGACACCTCATGAAGCATAGCCTAACTCAAGCACCACCCCACAGCAACACAAATTTAGCCATATTGATCAATGGTCACTTTAAACTCACCACTTAGATTTTGAATGTTAAAATGTAGCCTACATAAAATTAATTCACAATGCTACATGTACAATTTCAGATAAATTATCAAATCAGTGCCCTGCCAGATGACATTGTAGGCTATTGCACAGCTGTTTATCAGAAATTTCTGGAATGAAAATTGCTTGTTACAGAAAATTACACTTAAAACCAGAATAGTCTCCCTACTTGGTCAACGATCTTTGCCATGTTTCTTATTCTAAAAATTCAAAACATTTTTTTTTCTTTTCTTGCATCATGACTCCTTGCCTAATTTGGCTAGGCCATGTCAACACCAAAAGCCATCATGGGATTAAATTATTTTAGGCCTTTAGTGGAGTAGCTTTGCCACAGTTGTTGCAAGGTTGCTTAACAGTCGGACTATAAAAACACCTTGGATTTGAAAATCTCACACAATTTCCAGAGAGACTGAGAGAGAGAGAGAGAGTAAGAAGGCTGAGGTAGGTCAAAATCAGTTTTGTAGCCTCTATAGAAAGCAGTAGGCTAGCCCAAACTGACAGTAGGCTATGAATAGACCATAGGCTATGCCTGCATGCAGTTCAAGTAAGCCTATCTACCATATCATTGCCAGTGAAAGCAAATAACCCGTCTCTTGTGAGAGTAAACGGTAGGCCTATGTGCTTGACTCCAGAATTTTAAGCACCTTTGGCATATTTTAGACTTCTAGCTGAGAGGGTTGAATCACAGGTAGCTAAGGCCTATTAGTTGAAGAAGTTGATCAAATTGACCTGTTACAGCAGCAGGAGGAGCAGCAACGTGCACTGTCTGTTTCGCGCCCGAGTCGTCATGGAACGCGATTTAGCCAATGACAATCAGATATTCATTTTTAGTTTGCCTGCGCGTGATGCTAGGGCTGAGTGCAGTGCATTGCAGATGTGAGTGACAGGAGAAAAAGGCTCACGATACCCAATGGTAATGTGTTTAATCTCAACAGATGAATTGTAGAAGTGTATTTCCTCATATTAGAAAGCATCCAGACAATTGTGGTAAAGTAATATTGTTCGACTTCGCGTATTTGGGGCCCTCTTCGCCCTGTCAGGACTCAGCAATCGTTATTTTCCGATCTCAAACGTCTCTGGCTTAGCTAGACAACTTTAGCATAGCAAAGGCTACATAGCCTACTGTACCCAGTTTTCAACATGTCCAACAATACTGGCAGTAATTGATTTAGTATGTCGTTTTGAATAACCATTGTTTACTTGTTCTTTGACAGAAATGGCATTCTTCATTTTGGTGGTTTTATTGCTGTCAGGAGTCACTGCTGAAGTAAGTTTGCTTTGGTTTGATTTCTATGTTAACCACCAGACGACCTAGGCTATGAGCTTGGTTGAGACCAAAAACATTGCAGGCTAATCAACTTTGAGATCGCACATGCTAGCAAGCGGTCACCAGGCAACATAACAGAGATGCTGTCTGTTTCATCAACCGTCTCTGATTATAATACTATCAAAACAAATGTAAAGCTACCCACAATGTAAAGCTCACCAGAAAACTACAAAATGAAAGCACTGACCCATTTATGCAGGATTTATTGACTCCGTTACATAGGCCCATATGCCAGTGGATTAGCCTAATTTGGGTATGGAGTATGGCAGAATTCATTTAGCCTACATATACCAGTTAAAACAGGAACATGCTGTGCATGCAACCATTATCACTGTCAACATTGACATTCATATGTAGCATAGCCAGATTTTTTTTGTTTTTTTGTGAAGATGCTAGAAGACTGTCTATCTTATATTAGCATAAAACACACTCACACACAAAAGATACCACTGACTTATGTATTTGAGTCATTGGCCAAACACAACTTAAGTGGTATTTGCATAGTGTTATCAGAAAATAAAGAGCTAGCGGCTTGTGTGTTGATATCAACTGAACCCTTACAAACAGCTGTAGTCTATGTGTATACAAACAAACAACTTTGAGTCTCTGACTACACCATTACAGCCTGACATAGCCCGCCCATAATACTGCTGTTCATCCGTATTCATGGTCTGGAGGTTCTTTAACCTGACGCGATTATTCTGCGGGGGGGAGGGAATTCACTTCTGGTTTGAAACGATTGGACAGCTCGTCTAATCAGCTTCGCTTATTGGTCGGTATACTCTCTACCGATGTAAACACGCCCACGAAGACCGTCCCCAGACCATGTATACGGATGAACATTCGTATTATGGGCGGGCTAGGTCAGGCTAACACCATTAGGCATTCAGTGCATTTGTTATAGTAACTGATGGAACATGTTCTCCTCTCTCCTCACACGCAGCATGGGCCCAGAGATGGACCACAGAAGAGCCCTGCAGAGGTGAGACTAACGGCTGTTTCAGACTGTACACGTCCGTTTACGGATCTCATTGACTTTGAATGGAGATTTCGCAAAATGCAATGTGGGTCCGTCCGTCCCAACGACTCCATTGCGTCCGTTGAAAAGTTGAAATGTTCAATTTTTCAACTGACGACAGATCCGTCCAACCAATCAGAATTGACTCCCCCTCCGTCAGACCCCTCCCCCGTTGTCCGTCAACGGACATGTATAGTGTGAACCTAACATTAGTCTGTTTGGTTTGAAACAACATGAACTACTCCACATTTTGACAACTGATTAGCATAGAACTCTAGACACACTGTAGTGGTAACAAATTGAATTTGTTCAGCGAATACGTCTAGCTATCAGGCCATAGGTTAGACATGGGTGGTGTCTGAGCTGTCTATCCATTCACAACGCTCTAGGTCAGGTGTGGGCAACAGTTTTAGTCTGAGGGCCACATTGACTTTGGCAAAGTAAGCGGAGGGCCACACATTAGATGACTGAAATTAAGCATTACACGGTTAAACGGTACAAATTAATTTTACACAATTATTGAAGACTGTAGTATAGTAATAACTGCCTCTACCGTACAGTCTTTTATAAATCTGGAAATGGTTTGCTGTGTTTAACAATTTTGTGAGACAACATACAGTTCACTTTTGGTAGACTGCTTTATAAAGATATTCTGCCTGGCAGTGTGGAAAAATTAGCATGTTTTCTATTGAAGAGTTTGCAAATATTGTATTTTTTGAAGACGGATACTTCCCTGACATTTCAAACAGATCACCTTTGAGACACATTCATAGCAAAATATTTTGGTGTCCATTCTTTGTTAAATACTCAACTGTCAGAGACGACTTATCTCTTTACTGTACTCATCTTGAGTTTTTTTTTATTCCTCAAATTGTAAGGGCATTCCGGGGGCCGCATTGGGCCGTGTTTTGCCCATGTGTGCTCTAGGTTGTATTCAGACATTGTGGGGAGTCATTGAGCGGGCTTAGCGTTGTTTGAATCGGCTTGTTGGTTGCTCTGATTGTTTGTAACCGTCTTACCCGAGGGTCTATCACTCGTGGCCAGACTACACATTTTATGTGATAGTCTTGCTTGTCAGGCTAACAACTGATACTAGTTAACTGAAAATTGTTTTCTTGGACAAAAATAATAATGTTAATGTAGCTATCATTTCGTTCTCAGCCATTTCCACCAGAGCTAATTAAGGAGGATGGACTCAAACCTGAACAAAATGAATCCACACCAGGACCAATGGGACCTAGAAGTGGTCCAGAGGGACGCCCAAGGGTGAGTTAAGTACTGAATGCTTAGAACCCTTAATGTGCTGACATTGGGGCCAACAGAGAGGCCAACCTGGGTTTGCCCCCAACACACAGAGTGGCATCAACTTTAGAAAAACACACTTTGGGGTAAGGTGTGAGACATAGTCTGTCGACTATAGTCTGATGAATGAATGAATGAATGAATGAATGCCTGTCCCTTCCTCTCCAGATGCAGTGGTCATACGATGGAAATCCTCCAAGAAGGGCAACAAATTTGAGTCCCCAGTTGAAGGTGTGTGCACGTGTGTGTGTTTGTTTTTCACATTGGTATATGTTTTTTTGTTTTGTTTTGTTTTTCACCTAGCTTCATATTAAATTTTTAAAGTAGGCCTGTATCAACCTAAATTCTTGCTTATAGCCTGCAACATAGCGTTGTATTTCCCCAAGTGCCCAAATAAACTGAGTGTAGAAAAAACACAGGTTTATAAAGTATTAGGCTGATAAAGATAAATGTAAGCAAACTTGTCTACAAATAATTCAGACCTACTGAAAGCCAATTGCCAGTACACTAAGCCTATTCACAAGCGTAAAATAAATTGCTGCGCTACCTAAAATATGTGCATTACCTCTGACATTTAATTTATAAATAAGTAAACAGCATACAGGATGTCTGATGAACAGGGCATTTCAATTGCGCAAGCATTCCGGCTAGTTAATCGAAGTCTCCAAAGACGTTTTAACCCAACATTTGATGCATCCAATTCATTTCAAAATAAAGAATAATCTGTAAGAAAACAAAGTAACAAATATGAAGTTAGAATGTTTGCTGCGTGAGTTTTGTTGTCGGTAGTCGATGGGAGAATACATGCAACTGATATTTAAAAGAGAAGTGCCCAGATTTCGGGGTTGCTCTGCCTACAGTGCGTATCTGGCCTTATGGCGCGTAACTGACTGACTTAAGCCAATGGCAGAATGTGCGCCAGCTGTAAAGTGCGTAGCTAAGCCATTATTTTGACTTACTGTGCGTTCAGACCGAGACCGATTCAGACGACATGGGCGACGGAAGTAATTGACTTTGTATTGGGACCGGCGATTTGGGCAACAAAAGTGGCAGGAGACTTGGACGACAAAACTTGGGCGATAAAATCAAGTTAAACTTCGGTTAACTTTATGTAATGAGCTATGATGCGGTTGGGCGATTACCAATCAGAATGTTGATTTACTGGGGAGATGCCTGTGGAGAAGCAGGATCGAATGTTTGAAAGCTAACGTCATGGGCAAATTCGCCGTTGTGGTTGCTGTGCTCAAGTGATGTTTCCTGGGAGTCTTCGGCGACTCTTGGCAATTTATCGGTCTCAGTCTGAACGCACAGTTAGGTTCCCTTGAGAATTACCCCCTTTGTCATTAAGAATCTACAACTAACAAACACCAACTGTAATTGTCCATACTACACAGTTAATGATGCCTCATGTCTCATGCCTCATGACTGTCTTTACTGTTTTAACTGTTCTCATTGCAGCCTCACTGGAAATTTACCCCTCTTGTCAAGGTAAATCCCATAAAAGGAGTGATTGTAATGCTTTTTGTTTGTTTGTTTGTTTGTTTGTTTGTTTGGTAATAAATAAATAATGCATACATGCATAAATAAATAAATAATGTTTTGGTTATAATGTGCCTGGATGTTTGCTAACAGGTTGACAACGTGACTCTACAAGTAAGAGAAATACAGTAAAAATATCTATTTGTTATTTTATAACTTTGTACATCCAGTTTCTGACCCAATTTCTTTTTCATTCAAGCACATAGACAAAATGACTGATATGCATCTAAAAAATGGAGAGAACATCTTCCTACTGCCTCCGGTATGCTCAAGACACCCACTTGGTCAAGTTTTTGGCTTGTTATTGCCATTATATGTTTAGTATAGTATTTAATATACATGTTTAATATAGTATTTAATATGTCACAAACATTTGGAACAAAAAAGGTTTTAACTGAAGGTGTACTGGACAGGAAATTGTAATACAGTATTTGTGTCTTCATGTGGTGGTTAATGTGATTATTTTGTCTCACAGCTCAGGGGACCACAACAGCTACGGGTAGGGCAGGCAATCATATCATCATCTCAAATTTTTTAAGTTTCAATTTTTGCTTTGATTAAAGTTTTCTATCTTTCCCTCCTCCTGTCCCGATTCGTCCCAATCAGTATGGAACTCAGTCTTCAGGTCTCCAGGTATTATCTTATGTTTTCAGGCAAACAGTGTTGAATGTTGTGGGTATTAAAATCCATAAAATTGCATCTATTAAGTATATTTGAGGCAATTATGGAAAGAGGCCTGATAAGTGCTTCTCTGTTGAATTTATAGCCTTACTTGAAGTTGATCTACAATCCAACTGCTACGGTAAATCATACATCTGTAACACCCATACTTCTGAAACACATTATGCTTCCTGTTACATAATTACATTTTTCACAATTCATTACATGTAATATTACCATCATGGGTTTCATTCTATTGACAGCGAAGGATTTCATTTGAATATGGACTCATCCAACTTGTGAGTATTTCTTTTTAATTATGAATAATGTTGTACTTCACTTTTACATTCAGCATTCACATTTGGTCTAATTATATCTCCCCTTTTTCCCCCTTGAAGTTGCCATCGTATCTGAGGGTCAGTATATTTTGTTTTAGCACACACCAACCACACAGCCCATATGCTTAAGTTAGAAGACTCAACAGGGTTGAAACGTTGCTGCCTTTAAATAAATATGTCTAATCAGTGTTGTGGATATTACTTTCTCTTGTTCTGCACATTATTTTATTTGTCCCGCACTTGGGCAGAAAGTGGGATGTGCACACAACTACTCGTTTGAGCTTAGTATTGTGGTGCTGACATAACATGCATATTTCCAGGCTGACCCTAAGGAAGATGGAAATTGACAGTGGAGTTGAGTGGTGATTGCAATGATCCGGTAAGATTTTTTAGTCAGTCTGAATTGTGCATAAATATTAATTAAGTAATTTTCACAAATTACTAAGTAATTTTATCACAAATTCTTTGTGTGTGTGTGTGTGTGTGTGTTGACAGAACTGCACCCCTGGAATGTTCAAACCCCATTGTATATGATTGGTGGATGTTGCAAACATAATAAATCATTCAAGCATGAATACTGTTGTTGGACTTTATACCTCTATTGTCCCCTGTATAGAAATATAAACATGATATTTACATTTGAGACAGATCATGAAAAATTAGGTATATGAGCTACATTTCAGTGGCATAATGTTTGACAATGAAATGTTCGAAAGTAAAAATGTGTTTGTTCTCATATTGCACAACTGCTGATTATCAATAGCATGTTCATTTAAAACATAAGTGTGCACCTGATTACATTTGAAGATTCTCAATTTTTCAATTGAGTGGGTGAGGCTACAAAAAAGGTCATGATACAGCAGTTCCATATCAGTAACATCAGAGATGGTCAGGGAATCAAATATTTGTTTTGAAACTGTGTTGTGCTGTAGTTAAAATAGCTTTGTAAGGTTCTGGGTCAAAATGTCCTGGGCATGGTTATACTACAGTTTGATGAAAGGATTTAGTAGCAGAACAGGGTTGTACCATCTTCACAAAGCTCTTTAAAGTGCAGCTTGCAGAGTTCTTCTCAGGACAGTCATCTTATCTAACATGCAGTACATTTGCCATGCACTTCTTATTAATGACTATCTCCTTTGATTGATCTCCTCAGTACAATTTAAACTTCAGTACCGTACTTTTATTCTCTGCATTCTTCTGCACTGCACTCTTGTCCTCTGTGTTCTCTGCACTTGCATAGAGTTTGCACAGTTAGTGTTTAATGTCATAGCCTACTGGGATCTCCATTAAAACATAGGTTGAACATTCCCAGCAAAGTGAACCAAATGCAATCAAATGCAAAGTAATCAAATGCAAATACCATAATGATTAATTAAATCCATCAAATAGTCTGATATTGGTTTATTTCTTCATAATACACAGGGAGATAGTTACATTGTGATCTAAAATTAATACATGCATAAAAAGGATAACTACTATAAAATCAAAGTTGAATATAATGACAACCTTAAATATTCCACAAGTGAATGTCACACACATTGTTCGAAAATAAATGATATCCCAAATGAAATCACACAACGTGGACCTGTTACCATCTTCCCAGGTTCATGGTAGAAATGAAAAGTTTGGATAACCCTGTGTGAAAGAAATAAGACTCATAACTCAGACATTGAAAATTATGAATGAAAGCATTAAGGTGTATAAATGCAATAAAAAAATCCAGCAGCTACTAGATAGTAAAGTACCTCCTCAATCACTGGGCCAGCCATATCGCCGCGATTATCAGGGGATGGTGTTCCCCTCACTACGTCTCCTCCTTTTCCTGGGTTCTGCCCAATCACAAACCCAAAGATTTAGTCCGGATGTCATATACTGTAGTGCCCCCTACTGGTTATATGTGGTAGTCCAATAAGCTCTAGCACTTAAATACCTCTCTTACCTGAATTGGTTGCTGGGGTTTCTGGGTAGTTATCTCAATATTTTGCTGAGCATTGTTTGGACTTGGCAGCACTGATCCAGGTGTGTTTCTCTGGGGGTAACCATAGGTCATGTAGTAGGGATAGCCCTGTGGGAGACACAGACTGCAGTTCTGAGATCAGCTCTTCAGTAACTATGCATTTGCACACACCAGTAGCACTGAGAGTAATCCTTAATTACCTGTCCTCCTGATCCTTGAGGAAATGGCACAGAGGGATAGAGCTGGGGGATGGCCTAAAGCAGAGCATGCACGGAGGTTAGATGGGGCATTAAAGGAAAAATCTACAGTCAATCAGTCCATATCCCTGTTGTTTGAGGTTTCCGAGTGCTATCGAACAGCAAAATTTGGTATAACGTAGATTGTATGCGGATTTGCAGCTAACGCTGACAGATGCAGATATATTAAATTAAACTTTCATGCCCTCATCATTTTGCAATGGCTGACATTTCGTGATTAGGTCTTCACTGCACGCAATTCAGTTATTCTCATACCTATTCTCATACCAACAGCACTTTAACAATGTAAAACAGCAGGGATACAGTTGATTCACTCCAGATAATAATGTTGTATGTCCGGTAGCTGCGGTATAACTTCTACTGGTGCTGTAATGCAAGAAGTTGGTGTTACGATGCCAAATGATGCCAAAGCAATATTGAGACCTGAGACTGGATCTGGGGAGAGCTGGGATCAATGGGCCCAGCTGGCAGCTCCTGCTGGTATGGGTTGTACAGGAATGGGGGGAGTTGGTTTGCCTGTGGGGGCAGCAACCCTGGTGTGGCCTGTGGAGGCAGGAAGGGACTAGGGGCTTGGGGGTTAAAATTCAACACCCGTGGAGGCATGATGACATTGGGCTGCACAAAAGGGTTGACAAAGGTTGCACCCTAGAGAGCAGGAAAAAGATAAGATTGTGCAGCAATAAGTTGACGATTTTTGAATTTTACAAATGAACAAAATTTTTGTTTCATGTTGTCTATTCTCATATTCGTAATTTGTTTTAAACAGAAATAATTTACCTGTGGTTGCCCAATGCCAACGCCTGTAAATGTAACTCCACCCAGTCGAAGAATCTAGAGAAAAAAAAAAATCCTTAATCTAATCCAATCTAATAAACTATATCACATACAGAATGTAGACTATACCTATTTTTTTTAGATCCATACCTCATTACTGTTGCTTGCAACAATTCCAAGTTGAGGCTGGAATATCTAAAAGAGCAGATGAAGTACATAAGTATATAGCCTACAGAACTCCCCAATTAAGACAAACAATTTTATGTTGGTGTGAAATTTTCAATTGTCACTGACTGGAATTGCATTGCAGACACAGAGAAGGGTGGTCCAGAGGTAAGCAGCTTTGATATCCATTATGCCAAACTCTGAAAAAGAGGTGAAGTCAATTAATTTAAAAAATGTGGGGAAAAAGGAAATAGATTGCATAGCTCTCCCATTTCTCCCGTGCTTACCTGTAGATTCTGTGTGAGATGTTTCTGTTCCTTGCTAGGTTTCTTGAGTCCACAAGTGGGACTTTGCTTTATAAACACAATGTTTTAATCTCTCTCTCTCTCTCTCTCTCTCTCTCTCTCTCTCTCTCTCTCTCTCTCTCTCTCTCTCTCTCTCTTTTTCACCAGTTGCATCTCTGGTCTGTGGTGAGTATGATGCTGTGACACCTCTAAGCTCCTCTCGGCAGACATCTTCTCAGAGGTCATTATGGGTAAGTAATTAGACCACAAACCTCAAATGGACAAGATGGATTTCTTCAGTGCATTACAAGAACTCAAGGCTTGGGCTGAGACTTCAACCATAAAGGTTTTATTTGGGTTGACAAAATGCTTTGTCATTAGGGCCAAAATGTATCAGGTGAATATAGCTAGCCTTATCAAAGAGAAGTACAACAATATATTGGGCTAAAATGCGTTTGGACATTCTCATAGGTGATTTCGAGACATTAAGTTGAGTCATGAAATGTCTGTGTCTGATGGAAAAGAAGCCTTTTTGTGTTTGGCTTTTAGAGAGGGTATGTTGCAAAGGCTCAAACCACAGCCTACATGTGACTAAGTATCACCTGGCTGCAAACCATCCCTGCAATTACAGCCATGTGGATGCAGCACCTTCAAGAGAGGGATTACATTTTAGACTAAATATCTGCACCAGCTAATATGATGTCTACCAGAAATGTTACAACAACTCACTGCAATTACACAGCCTACACTGTTGTTTTGAGAATACCGGTAATTAAATCAATAAATCGAGTTCAAATCCAGCTCAAATAGCTCCTATCTCCACGATTAGCACAGAGGACTCAAGTGACTCAAGATTTTAACTTAATCCTTGTTATTTACAAACACGTAGATAGGGATGCTATATGTTTGCCTTGAAACAAGTCATAAATTCATACAGCGTATTTACAATTGTACAAAATAATTTACATGTCATGGACCCTCTTATAACAGCCTGCGGCTTTATATTTGAAACAGCACACCGCTTTTAACTAGTGGAATTTTTGTTGCAGTTGTACACTGGGTGGTGCCATAACTCAACTCCTCGATAAGTTTGATATTTGCATAGTTAGAATAAGAACTTTATCACAAGTCTAAGTTACATCTCAATAGCTTTAATTTGTTTGTTGTAAAAGATTTTGGATCATATACTTCATATACTTTATACTTGTGCTAACACACTGTGATGTTTGACAGAAAACCATAGTAGACACATACAACTACAACAACAACACATTCGATTTCTATAGCGCTTTTCTAGACACCCAAAGCGCTTAACAGTGGAAGGGGACGTCACTGACAACTATCTCTAAATCTCTGGTGGCAATATTTATTGTGTGTCTCTTTTTCTCCCCCAGTGTAATTTTTCATACCATTTTTATGAAATGTTCTAGGAGGGTAATGCTAACCGCAAACCTTTGTCATAATTTGTGATCAGAGGATGAAAAATTATACTAAATGACATGTAAATGAAAATATTTTAAGGAAGACAAACTTAGAATAACCTCAGTATTTGCAATAAACAAAATTTTATTTGAAGTCACACAATTGAGTACATTGCAAGTCTTCCTTTGCATCTTTGTAGACCCTCTTCCAAACCAACTGTTGGTCATGTCATTGTTTCTGGAAAGAAATAGATGAGTATTAGAAGAGGGTATGACACATAGTCAAGTCACATTATATTGCATTATCCTACTTTCTTTCTTTCTTTCTTTCTTTCTTTCTTTACTTATTTATCTGTGTGCCGCCCACCTTAACCAGATGGACTCTCATCCTTCACTGCAGCTAGGCTTGTAGTTGATCCTGGAGTTGAAGTCGGAATGGGATCCTGAAGTTATGACACAGTGGAAGAAACACAAATTTGAACAAAGTGAATTTATGTCTCATCGTATGGAACCCACAAGACGATTATTTTGAATTAAACTAATAACAGCACCTGGATCATAGCAACTTTAGTTCTTTGAAGTCTTCTAAGCATCCTCTACAGGAGAGAAATCACAGGCATTACTCTAATGTTTTAAGATGTACTTATTACTTCCAAAGTTACAATACTCACAAGAAGTCTGATCAATCAGCTGTAAAACATTGTACATGCCTTCTTTGAGTAGCCTACTGGGGGCTCTTCATTTCTGCCTTCTTTATATTTTGGCTTTAAGGTCTACAGAACTCTGCACATACTCTACCTTGAATCTCCTCACTGGCATGTCAGGATTCTGCTGCTGCTGCTGCTGCAGTTGCTGTTGAGGATTCCCACCCTGCACAGGAGAATTGTGTGAGTATGGGTCACATACATACATGCTGTACACACATATTTACTATAATTATTACAGTAATTATTTAATTGATCAGCGTACTGCAACTTGTTGCTGGGGAGGAAACATTCCAGGTTGGCCTTGAGGAAAGCCAGCAAAATAAGGAAAACCCTAGACAAGACAGAAGTGCACGTAATTAAAAAGTTTGGGATCTTGAGCTAAATAGTCATGGCCAAGGAATTGTACTTGTTCACCAGAACATATAGTGATTATTACAGATATACAATGGCATTGGTTCATTCTTATATTGGCCACTTTTCAATCAAGAAGTTATCACTATGTATTGCTAGGTGTTTTGTTTCGTTTAAAAGAACACCTTCACCATTCATCACACAAAACAACATTAGTTAGTGATTGGTATCTCTGACATAAACTACTATTCATCTGAGTCATGACTGAAGATCATACCCCATTGGCAGGAGGAAATGGAAATGGCTGTGGCGGTTGCTGCTGCTGCTGCTGAGGACCAGCATTGGGGAACCCAAAAGGAGAGGCTGGGACAGCAGGGGGCTGCAGAACATAGGGAGGTACACCAGGAACCATCTGCATCATGTACACATACACACACACACAGACACATATATAAACACATACACACATGCACACACACACCAACAGCTCTCATTACTCTTTAATCAATGGTAAGCATCAGAGAAACATAAATATAATTTTGGGGAACTGCATTTTGAACCTATCATGCAAGCTGCAGGCTACTAACCTGTGCCAGCTGTGGCTGCCCAATGAAGGCCGGGCCACCTGTCAATAGGGCAGGGTTCATACCCCCCACCACCAAACCTGGGTTCAGCCCAGTCACCAGACCCCCATTCAGCCCAGTCACCAGACCCCCATTTAGACCAGTCACCACACCCCCATTCAGACCAGTAATCAGGCCCCCATTCAGACCAGTAATCAGACGCAGCTTCTGCCAAAGACAAAATTGAGCAGGGGAGAAAATCAGTAATTGAGACATCACACCAGTCCAGACTCATTATGTGAAATCAATGTTTTTTTCTCAATGAAAATGATGTCGATTGCTGAAATTGAAGTCATCGACCCAGTTGCTGCAGAATCTAGTGAGGGCTTACCTTAGCTGAAGTGTCCTGCAATATAAAAGAAGACACATCAAACACAATTAAACCATTTGAAGCAGGAGCCACAAATTACTGTTGCCTATAATCAGATCCAGTGTGTTATTCTTTACTTACATGGCAAATAATCATAATGGCAGCGAGAAAGAGCAGAAACTTCATTTTGCTGTCTGATGATACACAAGAAGGAGAATGAATACAGCACAACTCTCTCAGAGTCCAGCAGAGTAGTTCTGGTAAATGAAGCCTGCTAAGTTCCAATTTATAGGCTCTGTGTTTGCTTGAAGTCAATAGAAAACTTCAAGCTAATCCAGCTGTTTGTCATTGTATTGTCCTCACAGTAGCCTAACTATCAGTCATAAAAGCTGTAAGGCTTGTATTATGTTTGTCAGTGATCAGTTTTCTGTTTTGGACAGTGGTCACACAGGGCCACAAGTCCTAATGGAATCAAGGCTATACTCTAGGAATGTTTTGTGTTCACTTCGTGACACAAATTGCAAAACGCAGCTCTTGTTGTTACTTGGGTGACATCACTTCATCTTAACAGTTAACAACTTGGTGGTCAGCATTATGTACCTTGATAATGGGCTTTCAGAAAGGATAGCGTGTTTTTGTGCTGAAAGCCACAAGTAGCTATGTCATCAGGTGTAACCTGTGAAGGATGAGATCTGGGGTTAAAATTGGTGTGACTTCACTAATACGTAATTGTGTTGTGAGAGTTCTAACAACAGCTTTACTCAGTCAGTATATTATGGCATGTTCGAGTCCCCTACAACTGGCCAGGTCCATCATTATTCAGATTTGTATTTTAGTTAAGGTTTACAGTATGTAAATTGTATGACAGGCTTTCTGATTTATTTCTGAAAAAAGTAAAGAAATAGGCTAAATACAGGTTAAATGTTTGTACACATTGGATGGCTTTTATGTTTATATTTAATATTCTACATTGTATATGACATAGAAGACATCCAAATATGAAGGAATCTGTATACCATAGTGACGGCATGACAGGGAGTGTGTGTGTGTGTGTGCGTGCGTGCTTGTGTGCGTGCGTGACAGGCATGACAGGGAGTGTGTGTGTGTGTGTGTGTGTGTGTGTGTGTGTGTGTGTGTGTGTGTGTGTGTGTGTGTGTGTGTGCACGTGCATGCTTGTGTGTGTGCATGTGTGTGGGGGGCAGGGGTGGGCGGGTGTGTGTGGGAGGTGTAGTTTGGGATTTGTTGGAGAGTGAAGGTAAAGCAGCCAACAAGTGCTCAGCACATCTGCTTCAAGATAAATAAAGTATTCCATCTTGTTCAGGTGACTGAGAGAATGCGAAGAAGCTGTCATTAAAGCAAAAGGTTGCTAAAATATAAACCATGTTCCAGTTTGTTTAAATAATTTGGTTTATTAAATAATTATGTATAATTAAAGTTTGGATGTCTTCTGTATTAATATACAATGCAGAAAATAGAATTAGAAGTTGTGTCCAAACTTTTGACTAGTGCTGCAAATGTTTATTTGATCTGAAATCTATTTTCTATCTGAATCTATGAATTATATCCATTTTCATTGGTGCCGTTTCAGCCTAAATGTTGGCGTTAGTGGGCTTCATGCTCTTTCATTAAGATATCTATATATTAATGCAAGGAACGTCTGTCTGTGTCTGTGTGTGTGTGTTCCACGTATAACTTCAAGTTTGGATAAAAATTTGCAAAGATACAGTATCATTAAACGAAGCTAGGTACACTTCTGACACCGGGTGCAATGCTAATTCGGTGGGAAAAAAAAAAAAAATGTCATAATTGATACAGGTTCCTTGGAATACATTGTTTACTTAGCCTAGTAAAAATGATGAAAATCTGTTCAGGAACAAGTGGTTGTGGAGGGAGCTCTGTACGTGTAAAAAAATACCCAGAAGTTTACCAGCTAATACGCCTTAAGCAATGTGTTATTCTTTGATCTTTGTGTGTCGGCTATTTAACACTTACTCAATGGTACACTGCTGTGAGAGGGGGAAATGTGTTTAGGAAATATTGTTTCAGACAGGAATAATGTTACTGTACCTGCACAACCTCTAATATGAAGCAAAGAAACTCAGATATTCTTACAACATGACATTTCAAATATGTCAGCAGACATATAGTTTGGGGTTTTCTAACTGGTGTAACAGTGCTGTTATGTCTGAATAATGTAGGCTGTCAGCAACCTCACATGCAAATGCAGCCCACAATATAGCCAGGTTGCCAAAGAGCTGTAAGTATAGTCTGTCTACCTTTCATTGTGGATAGTGAAGTCATTATGTGGGTTTATTTCATTGCATTGTTTCTGCTCATGGGGATGATTCATCTCTTTACTTAGGTTTAAAGGGTTGCATACAACTTTTTTATGCATGGGTACCTCAGTGGCAAAATTGTCAAAATGATTATATCAGAGATATTTTGTGATTTAGAACTTTATTCATTTTAAAAAAGGACAGCATGTCCCACAGCTTGTTACAGGTTTTTCTTTTATTTTCTTTCTTTCTTTACAGAAATTCTTTTGTCTGCAGCAGTCCCAGCTTCTGTCTTGCCCTGGTCACCTTGGATACAAGAAAAGTCTGTGAAAAATGATGATGAAGACAAATATTATCACCAACTTGGAGACTGGTTGTGTGCAGGTACAGACATGTCAGTGCACAGCAAAGCAATGCGATGGAGCAAACATATGTACGTTGCCATAGTGACAGTGTGACAGAAGGTGTGTGTGTGTGTGTGTGTGTGTGTGTGTGTGTGTGTGTGCTTCTGCCCTAGACACTCACCCAGTTCCTTTTAAGCAGTTTTCCTCTGGGGATTGATAGAGAGCTTAACAAATCACCAGTAGAATAAATGTTATGAAACAGAAATTTACACCACATTAAGACTACTTTGTGTTTGTTTTATAGAGCTACTCAGTCAGCCTATACTGTACCTTCAGTCTTTCAGTCAGTGACATGGGTCTGATGGTCGGGTTTTGAATCACCTGGTTAACAAAATATTGAGAACACATACAGTATCTCAATTTATTATCAGATTATCAAGTGCTGAGATAATGCAGTGCTACAAATGATGGCACAATAAACAGGGAAGAGGTCAGTTAGCTAAAATACCATTTTAGGTGCGGAGTCTGTGGACGGAGGTTCTTGAGTTACGGCGACAGAGTGCTGGATCAGCAAGGGAAAAAAGCTTATTCACAGTGTCTACATACAGTACATACAGCCAGGTGACCAAAATAGAAACACACAACAGTATAGGGTAGCAAAAAGGCTTTTCCTTTAATGGTGTGTCTGTTAGACAAAACATTGCATTTGACAAAAGCTGTAATACTGTAAACATAAAAACATAAACATAAATGTACCTTCACCCTGGCTTTAGCTGCTGGCCCCTGCCCCTGGCCCCCAGCTGCACCCTGTTGGAGATTACTTGGCCCTCCCAGGGACAAGATCTAAAAAAAAAACAACGAAAAAAACAAATGTCTCAACACTGTTTGCTTGTGAGGATAATGATTATGACTCTTAATGCTGTAAGTAGCACCTGCAATTGCTGTCCCGCTGCCACCAATGGGAACTGCAGTCCTCCCATCCCCATCATGCCATTACCTTGAGGCAACACCGCAAACAACGGCAGCGCCTGCAAAAAAATATCAGCTCATACTGAGGCAATGCTGACTACTACTCTACTCTTTTAGAGTCAGATTAGTGACATGTATTTGGTACAATTTGTAAACTGTATTATAGGATATATTATTTTGGCAAGAAAAAGCAGCTTAGCAGCTACTTATTTTAAGAAAAGATATCTATTATATATCAACAAAAGAACAGCTTTCTCTGCTGCCATTGCTGACTGTCTGTGGTAGCTGGGGCTGGCCCTGGACCTGAGGGAGAACAGGTTGCTGCTGCAGTGGCTGCTGCTGCTGTGGAGGCAGAGCGAAGGCCAGAGGGAAGGTCAGCCCTGGCTGCTGCTGCACACCTGGGCCTGGGAGCATTGGGGCAGCCCCCTGGTTCACTGGCACGGTGGCGCCCCCAGGCTGAGGTAGGAGTAGAGCACCGACTGGTATCAGCTGCAAAGGAGGGACGGGGTTTGGTGAAATGGTTTTCCAAAAAGGACACAGTTTGTATTTATCATTTACACGGCTCTAGGCATTTTTCTAATTTTTGAATAACATGTCCTTTAACAGCTTTTGTCACCCCTTTTGACTCTCTAGTAAGGCATACTCTATGACCCAATGATCTGCGCTAGAACCAGAATATCTCACCTTTTGGAGCCTGCACCTTTTATCAACAATTACATTTTAACTGCATTTACGCAATATCTGATTCTTTGTCACACAGTAGAGTTTTAGCACTTTTATATCCACCTGAGGAAGCTGTCCATTCACTACAATTCCCTTTAAAATCCCTGGACTTGCAGCATTCCCAGCCATTCCTCCGTTCATCATCCCTCCTCCAGCTGCCTTTACAACCTGGATGTTTAAACAGAACACGGTTAATTAGCATTACATTCTATGACCTTATTGTCAATGTGTTACTGAAAACCAATCTTTATATGTTATCTTTAGTGACTGCCACAAGAAGAAGAGAAAGCATGAGGAGTGCTATATTGTAAAGCAACAATACCTCTGCACTTCCGGATCCTCCTGCCTGAGCCTGAACATGGAGAAAACAGTAAGTCATTCAGAAAAAATGAAAGGAAGAAGAATCTTGCATAATAATAGTCCCCATCCTTCAGCTGCTTTCATGTAAACTTACCATCGAGGCAAAGGATGGGAAAAGGATCCACAGAAAACAGATCATGTTGCTTTGCTCCTGAAAATATTAGTATCAGATCAGTTATATATCTATGCTAACATCTACACAGCTGTATTCATCCAAGAAGCATTTTCAGTACCTCAGTTTGGATCCTGCCTTGTACAAGACTGGCAGTTCTGGGGAAAAACCTGCTTTTATAACAAGCAACTTCATACGGTGTCATTAACACTTTTACAAATCGAAATGGCTAAGACAGGATGACCACTAATTGGTGATGCTATATGTTTTTGAAACCAGACTGTGAAGCAGCAGGCATCGTGATGACCACAGGTTGTGAGTTCAGTGGTCATTTTACTATTCTGTTCCCACACCCAAGACCAAAGAGCACATAGAGATGACATCAGTGCCATTAGTGTCATACTGTAAGCATGCAGAATGTTGACCTCAGCTCTCCGCTTGCAAGCGTCTTGTTCAGCTGAACTCCTCCACCTGGAGGTGATAAAATAAAACGCAATAATTCTGGTATTCTTGTTGCTATTAATCATGAGGCTGTTTGTAGTGTACTGGATTGTAGTCGTTCAAACACATGTAGTGTGTGTGTGTGATTGATGATCTGCAGTTTGAATCAAAAGTGTAGACATGTTTTGTTTGTTTTTTTTCCTTTATAGCAGGGTTTCGTCAGTGCCCTGTACCCTTACAGTCCTGACAAGCAGCCATGATGAAGACCGATGTCCCCCTGACCATCAGTGGAGACTATACAAAGTAGGATAAAACATCAAACACACACACTCGTATTCCAAGGCTTTTATTAGAAGTGTTAAGGAAGCAGACAGGACATTTAAAATATGTGGCACTGTACACTACAGTATAACAGCTAAAGATTTTCACTGACAGAAATCGATTTGATCTTTAAAGTTCATTTGTATTTTAGTGCCATTTCATGTTCTGCATTTAGCAGGAATGTAAAAGCACTTTCTGGAATGATCCGACATGATATTCCATCATAATAATTAACACTTTATTCTATCTAATATGAACAAAATGTAAACTTTTCCCCTTTGGAATGTTTTTGTAACATTGATAGTATTGTTGTTAATGGTTAGGTACACAAAAGCACATTTATTTTTAAAAAATAGATTTTTTTTTTCGTTGGTTTTTTTTTTTTAAGCTAAGATTACATACGCATCATACAAATTTTTCCCACAGTAATTTATTTTCTGGAGATGTAAAAAAAAGCCCACAGTTCTCATTCAGTCTATTTAAATGGCAACACAGTGGCAAGAAGAACCCAGAAGAACATGTTTATTGTTGAGTCTGCAATGTCTCCCATTTTAAAGTTCACAGTCTGAGAAGCTTGTTTTCTGTCTGCTCAGCACCAGCCAGAGAAATCCCACTAAAGCCGACACTCCATGCCTGAGGTATAAAGGTAACTAGAACAGTAGGTGGGTGTCCATGTCCTCTGTTAGGGGCAAGCGTAGACAAGTAGGCATCAGAACACCAGAAATGGATAGGAAATAAATAAATATGCTCAGTTCAGTTCAGTACCGGCTTTCAAAATTGTCAGCATTTTTCAAATAAGTTTTCTATAAATGAGGGGAAAATGTATATTAAATTATACAAAGTATTATATTATATTACATTATTAGTGTCCTGAAGCATTGAAACATTCATTATTCATTCATTATGAGCATTTCAAGACATAATGTTTGTGCATGAGAAAAAGCTATAGGCCTTACCATCCTTGATGCCAAAGCAGTGACCCCACTCCTTAAAGGACACCTGCTTGTCTTTGTCAGCGTCACACTCCTGGAAGAAGTCTGAGGTGCAGTGCTCCATGGGCACCAATGGGACTCTGAGTGGAGCCAGTTCTGAGTGGGAGAGATACCTGCACAGGGGAAACACCAGGGGGAACACTTAGAGTGACGCACACACACATGAAGGCCTGAGGCACCATAGTGGTAGGTTTGATACAATGACTTTGAAATTAATATGATGTCTTGATACTCCTTAATTAACATTATTTAATACTCCTTAATTAACATTACTTGTCTCCCATAACCATTTTTGTTCCTGAATTTTCAGGCAAGCTTAAATACAGTATGTCAGTCCACAAGGACTGTCTAGATTTTGATGCTGTGTTCTACCTGTCGGTAGGGTGCTGGTCCATTTGTGCAAACTGCCAGTGCACAGGATAAATGTACATGTGATAGTTCTTCTCAAAGTCCTGGGCCAGGAGTTCAATTGGATGGTCTCCTGCATGCAACCTCCTCTCACTTTCGTAGATCTTCTGAACCTGTACAGGTGGAGGCGCAGGTAAGGCATCACATCAACCAGCAACAGGTAAGCATGTCATTCAACAGAAGCAGAACTGACATGTATAGGGGTCATTTTCAAGATGGAGCCCAAGATTTTCAGAAGAAGCTATTTATGGCTATATAAAAGAGCTTACGAAAATGTTGTTGTCTTATCAAATTAATAAAAAAATTTTCAACTGATTTTGATACCTTTAGATGTCCTTGCTAACATATTAAAAAAGTAAGAAAATCTAACTTCAGAAAATGGGTCATTTTCAAAATGGTGTCCAAGATATTTTGAAGAAGCTAATTGTGGCTATATCTTGAACACTTCACAAAGATATTGTGGTTTCAATAAATTGAAACAAAAGGTTTGTCAACTGAATTTGATACATCTAGGTGACCTTAATAATATATTAAAAATCTAAGAAAATCTAACTTCAGGAAAGGGGCCATTTTCAAGATGGCGTCCAAGATGATCGAAAGAAGCTAATTGTGGCTATATCTTTGATACCATTTAGTTTACAAAGATATTGGTGTTTAAACAAATTGATACAAAATGTTTTTCAACTAATTTTGATACCCTTAGATGTCCTTACTAACATATACAAAATCTAAGAAAATCTAACTTCAGGAAATGGGTAATTCTCACAATGGTGTCCAAGGTAGGCAGAAGAAGCTAATTGTGGCTATATCTTGAACACTATTTACTTTACAAAGATATTGGAGTTTAAATAAATTGATACAAAAGGTTTGTCAACTGAATTTGATACATCTAGGTGTCCTTAATAATGTATTAAAAATCTAAGAAAATCTAACTTCAGGAAATGGGTAATTTTCAAAATGGCGTCCAAGATGATCGAATGAAGCTAATTGCGGCTGTATCTTAAATACCAGTTAGTTTACAAAGATATTGGTGTTTAAAAAAATTGATACAAAAGGTTTTTCAACTGATTTTGATACCTTTAGATGTCCTGACTAACATATTAAAAATCTAAGAAAATCTAAGTTCAGGAAATGGGTCATTTTCAAAATGGCGTCCAAGATGATCGAATGAAGCTAATTGCGGCTGTATCTTAAATACCAGTTAGTTTACAAAGATATTGGTGTTTAAAAAAATTGATACAAAAGGTCTTTCAACTGATTTTGATACCTTTAGATGTCCTGACTAACATATTAAAAATCTAAGAAAATCTAAGTTCAGGAAATGGGTCATTTTCAAAATGGCGTCCAAGATGATCGAATGAAGCTAATTGCGGCTGTATCTTAAATACCAGTTAGTTTACAAAGATATTGGTGTTTAAAAAAATTGATACAAAAGGTCTTGTCAACTGATTTCGATACCTTTAGATGTCCTGACTAACATATTAAAAATCTAAGAAAATCTAAGTTCAGGAAATGGGTCATTTTCAAAATGGCGTCCAAGATGATCGAATGAAGCTAATTGCGGCTGTATTTTAAATACCAGTTAGTTTACAAAGATATTGGTGTTTAAAAAAATTGATACAAAAGGTTTTTCAACTGATTTTAATACCTTTAGATGTCCTGACTAACATATTAAAAATCTAAGAAAATCTAAGTTCAGGAAATGGGTCATTTTCAAAATGGCGTCCAAGATAGGCAGAAGAAGCTAATTGTAGCTATATCTTGAACACTATCTACTTTACAAAGATATTGGAGTTTAAATAAATTAAAAATGATGTAAATGATGTATAATGTAAATGTCCTCATTTACATTATATTAAAACCTATGAAAATCTAACTTCAAGAAAGGGGTCATTCTCAAGATGCGGTCCAAGATAGTTGGAAGAAGGCAATTATGGCTGTATTTTGAATACTACTTAGTTTACAAAGATATTGGTGTTTAAACAAATTGATAAATAAAAAGGTTTTTCAACTAATTTTGATACCTCCAGGTGTCATTAATATGTTAAAAATATAACTAAATGCATCATTTTCAAAATGGCGTCCAAGATAGGCAGAAGATGCTAATTCTGGCTATATCTTGAACACTATTTAGTTTACAAATATGCTGTTTACAAATATGCACATTTCTGATTTTGGTATTTCTACAAGTCCTTAGTAACATATTAAAAATCCACTTATTAGAAGGTTTTAATCACCATACAAATACATCAACTAGAATCTTGCCAGAGGAAAACCTTTACCATATATCCTTAACATTTTGTAGTTTACATTTATGCATTCATTATTACATTTACATTCATTCATTATTCATTTATTAGTGTACATTCAACTCTTCAATGCAGTTATTAGTCTCATTCTAGTGACTTTCCACCCTGGGAGTGATATTGCAGTGGTGTTTGCGTACCCTGGCCCGTTGCTTGGGGGTCAGGAAGCCAGGGCTCTGGGTATCGTGTTCATAGAGCTGCAGCAGCACATTCTTCAGCCAGTCGCGCATGCGCAGGGGGAACTGGGCCAGCTCTGTGCTCAGACACGGAGGGATGACTGGGGGAGAGAGGCCATACACATACACACAGATGTTACATTTGCCACCCACTGACTGTTTGATGGTTTGAAACCAGTTGCACTGCAAGTACAAATAGCCATTTGCAACCATTTGTGTCCAAGTGTCCTTGTCCAAAAATCATAATAAATGGCTTAAAATAGTCCTTAATCATTTTTGTATCATACAATACAAAGTTTCACTATTTCCAAAACATTAGAGAAGAATTTTGACCCTTGATTACTCCTTACTTACACCTTGCATCAATCAATACATGAAAAAAAGTCCTTTTCAGCTCAGTAGTACAAATACATAACTTTTTTTTTATATGATGGTAAAAAACCTTTTCCATGACATACGTTTGCAAGCTCCAGTGTAGTCTAGGTGAAGCCTATGTCCTTTCTTTGTGCCTTCAAGGTTGCACTTAGTTGCAAAGAGCTGACAAGATGTGTCATATGTTTTGTTGTCTGTCCCACAAACCTAATGAAATTAAATTTCAAAGTTTAAAATTTGCTCGTGCATTCCAAAGAACAACATTTTTTGGCAAAGAATTAGTCAGCTGTAAACTGAATTGGACGAAAAAGTCTGTGACTTACATGATCAAATTCAGTGACACTAGTAGGACAATCAGCTGCCTCTTGGCAGACACAAACAGGCTTGTCATCTTCATTGACTTTGCAGACTTTTCCTCGCTTGCATCTGACATTTTCACAGGGATCTACAAATATACAACAAATTATCCCAAATTATCACATCATATCACAATCACAATATGTTTTGTACGTTATTGTTCCACAGAGTGATTCTGACAAAGAAAGACAGATAGAGCGAGTTGTTTCTGAAGTGTGTAAAATTCCTTGGCTTGGTGAGTTTTCACAGTGGATGAATCAGATGTGAGCTCAGCCATTGATTCCTTAAGCCCACTACCATGGCCAGAACCGGGGCAGCAACCACACTCTCTGTGGGAGCGGCAATGAAAGAGCCTCATCAGCAGATTCCTAATGAGAGCGCGGCTGCGTGGAGTCACAAGCGCTGAAACAACACTTACTGCTTTCGGCGCCCTGTCCGGGCAGGATCGGGGGAGGTCTCAGGCTGGGGTAGAGCTCCACTGTGGCCCGGATCTGCACCGGGTTCATGCCCACCATGGGAGCCTGTTGAGATAAGACCAGTTAAGCCAAAGGGTCTATCAACAGCTACATTTTGTTACAAAACATACATAAAAACAACTAGATATTCTCATCTTTCAAATGAAGATATCCAGAGTAAGAAAAAAGTGGATGTTGTACATTTGTGATATAAGGACAGCCACAGTAATTATGGGTCTTGGTTATTCATTAAATAAATAAAAGAACTATCAGTGAAAGAGGAATCATCCCCTCAATTACCCATTTCCCAGACTTCCTTCTTTTAGGCCTCTGGACGGTGTTGTCAGTGGCATCAGGGGTCTTCTCCTGCCCAGACATCTGATTGTGCCCCAGGTGGCTGGGCTCGGCTGGGAGGGGCTGGTCACCCTGCATCTGCCCTTTCTTCTTACGCTGATTCTTCTTCTGCTTGCGGCCCTTGCCCTTGGTGTGGCTGCTGCTGTCGTTGTTGTGTGTCTCCTGTTTGTCCGCCTCATCTCCTGGCAGGCGTGATGCCCGCAGCTCCACACTGTTCTTGGCCTCCGGGAGAAGGTCAGCACCGTCGTCATTGTCCACTTCTTTGCTGTCGTTACCATTTTTCTCCTGGTCATTTTTCTCCTTTTGCGTTTTGTCTTTGAGCCCTTCCTCGGGGCCATCCTCCCCGGCAGTCTCAGGGTCATAGTCGGCCATGACGGCGGGGAGTTCCTCGCCATCCTGCTCCTGCCCCTTCTCAGGCTCCTTTTCTTGGTCACTGGACAAGGCTTTGGCCTCCTCCAGCTTAGTCTCCAGAGGTTCTGACCCATCACTGTCGCTGGCATAGTCCAAATCCACGGGGATCTCATACTCAGTGCTGCTGTTGCTTTCCTCCTCCTCCTCCTCCTCCACCTCCTCTTTCTCCTTTTCCTTCACCCCACCCTCCTCGCCCACTGACTCTTCCTTGCCCTCTTTCCCCTCGTCCTCCTCCTTTCCCTCTTTCTTGTTCACCTCTTCTTTATTATCACTTGCTCCCTCCTCACTCTCCATCGCTGCCAAATCACCTCCTTGGGCTGCTTGCTCCTCTTGCTTCTCCTCCTGCTCCTCCTCAGAGGCCTGAAGGAGGTGAGCCAGTGCCTCCTCACTCAGGAGCACAGGGGTGCCACTCTCCTTGTTCTCCTCCTCCCCAAAGCTCACTAATTCCCCTGGTTGACCTCCCTCATTGTTCACCTCCTCATCCTCCTGCCCTTGGGTGCTGGCCTCGAATGGGAGGAAAGTGGGTAGGATGGAACCTTTCTCCTCATTTGGTTCCTCAGAATCCACATCCTGGAAACAAAGACAGAGTTTACATTAAATTTTCATATATAACGTATTACATAATATTACAATATTACATTACAACTTTTTTATTAAATGTTGGTAGCTGGTATAATTGCATGCTGCATTATCAGACTTTAGTATAATATAAAACCTAATGCTAACTTTGGATCTTTGGATACAATGCAATGCAAACCAAAGGAGGATGCTAGGATATGCTGCAGTTGCACAGTTGCAGTATTATAGTGTTGGAAATGCTGCTTGTTTTTTTTAGCAGGCCAAATAAGCAAAGGAGGCAGAGATTACCTTCTCCTGAGGTGACTGGGAATGTTTGGATATGCTACGATGTTTTGCATGAGGCTTGCTTCTGACCTTGAGGAAGAGACAAAGCATTTGTTTATCTTATCTCTGTCTCTCTGACAAACATGCTTCCAGCTCTCTTTTCACACAGCCATTCTCCCATTAACTTACACACATGACAGATGCTGAAGCCACGAGGCACAGGAGCAGCAGGTGGCTCTTCATCTCAACTGTGAAAATAAATGCATAAATTCACACGATAAGGCAGCGCAGTTAGAACATGAAGATAGTCTTCAAAGGTCATTAAGTTCTCTCTGTGTAGTCTGCAGGAAAATATGCATTAGCTCGGCGCACATTCTTTCCTTGAGGTGTCTCAATCTGTATGCAAGTAATCTCGTCAGCCATGACACAGCCACAGAAATCAGCTCCCTGTTGCCATGGCAATAGGCCTTGAGATGTGCTCCTCTCAAAAGTCACATTCAGAGTCCATCAGGGCTAAGTAAACAGCAGTAGGTACTAGACTGGAAAGAGAATGGGCTAAGTACACACAACTTTTTTGTCTCTCAGGCGGAAACAATGCCAGCGTTATTGGCACCAGACGAGGAAAAGTTGATGCCAAAGGATATGCATGCCAAAAGATATCTCAAAACTATAACCCAAGCCTTTGCATATAGTTTCTAATGTTGTTCATTATTTTATTATTTTTTTTTTATATTTCACTCAGCTAATCTTGCACATAGTAAATGCATTCTGTATATTGCAAAGTCCTATGCACTGCATTGTAAACATATTACTTAATTGAAATTATCAAAATTTAAACAAAGTGATTTTACTTTGTTCTGAATTACACCACTAGAAATAGAAGGAAGGCATTGATCATCAAACCATGCATTTTCTTAGCTGGAGAGACATAACATTTAGGCTACTGACCAATCTTCTTAATTAAAACCCTGTGAAAAATGGCTCTCTAGCAAAACAAATTGTCTTCATAACATACCCAACAGTCAAGTCCCTTTTCTTCGACACTCAATGAGAAATTGCTTGGAGTTGTATGCGAAGCAGATGAAGAGTCCAGACACTGGATCAGTGTGAGAGGCAGGAGGTAGGAATCCTCACACTACGCGCTGTGGACGAATGCACGATAGAGCCCCCGCCTCACACTCACATCTCAGAGTCTTTTATGCGAGCCTCCCCGGCTGGAAAACATTGGAGGGGCACTCCTCAACAACCAGAATGGGAACCAACTAGGATGGAGATTGGGGAGGGTGGTGGTGAGGAGGGGTGATCTTCAATGCTATACATATATCTGCATATCAGCATTGCAATGTATAGAATTAGCCTATTTCATGAACAAGAGGGTTGAATGTGGTGACTCAAAATAGACTGAAAATGCAAAAAAAATGCATCCAATATAGGCTAAAATGTGGAGTGTGTCATAATGGTGTCATTCTAATAGATGATTTCATTAGAGCCCACAGGGCTGGCAGTGAGACTGTGGATTGTTTACACAAGGGAATAATTGCTTATAAATGCAGCCCAAATAACATAATGAAACAATAGCAATAGCGATTTTCAGACAGATTGCAAAACTAAGTAGAAATTTAGCAAGACAGCTTATTACTGAACAACTTCCAACCTTCACCCATTTCAGACTTGTGGCATATAACAACACTGGACTAGTAATAATTTACAAAGAAAGTAAAACAGTCAAGTGTTATTGTTATGCCTTATGTGAAAATAAAATTTTTATGAGATTCCCACATTACCTTAGCCTGGGAATTCCCATGCTCCTTTGCGCGCTTATTTCATTTCACTCTGCAGAGGAGCATGGTGACCATGGCCGTTTTTCTCGCTTGCTTTCGGTATCCAATCGCAGAACAAAAAGGGATTTGTACGGCCCTCGATTGCATTTTACGTCACGAGGTGGCTCTGGTATTGGCTCCGAGGTATTCACAGACGCTATGATAGACATTCGTAGCGCCCAATAAACGGCTAGGGACAATTGTAAACGATGCTTCCGCTACGAGAAATGCAATAGGTAGGTCCCCAGACTAAATATCACTTGTGATTTTAGTTTGGCATTCGCCAGGCTAACATTACCTTGAAATGACAAACAAGTAACAAACAAGCCACATAAAGGACATATCAAAGGTCCAGTGGCTTCGTGTTGATATTGTGCTTTGCATAGTTGATGCATGACAGGGGTTCTCAAACTTTTTTTAGCCGGGGACGTAGCCTGGGCGAAAGCGACTGTTGACTATGTCATACAGTCTGGCCCAACGCAATTGAAATAGGTTTCCGTTTGAATATGACGTATTCCGTATGACTTTCGCTTTCAGTATTAACAGATCTCTCGCAAGTTCTGATCTATTTTGACATCGTAGTGGCAATGAATCCTCAAGATCATGGATGCTAATGTCATGTACCAATTTTGTGAATGTAATTCGAAAGTGGGGGAGAGAATAACAAACGCGTCCCTATCACTGACCTCAAAAAAAGACTACAACATTTTGAGACATCGCTCTAAACTGTGTGCTGATTGGCTAAACCGTAGAGTAACCGAGGGAAAGGCGGGAAGGGGGGTTTATTCCAGACTACGTGCGGAGATAAATGTTTAGCGGAGCTACGTAGGATGGCATCGCCAGGCTACCGGGGACCCCCCATGGAGCTGAAATTTTTTTGAGGACCCCTCTTGATAGAAAAAAACAAACAAAACAAAAAAACAAACGTATAGCTATTGTTCTTTTAGATGCAACAGTTTTAAATAGGCATGTAATTGCATGTGACAAAATATGACAGTGCAGAAATGACTTTCTGTAGGTCTTCCGATGCCCAAGGGAAGTATCTCAGTAGTATTTCTATCTCTATAAGACAAAAGTTTATTTTTGCTGCAAACTTTTTCACAGACCCCCTGGCAATGTGCCGTTGACCCGGACCCCAGTTTGAGAACCAATGGTTTATGAGACAGTCTCTTCATCTACCATTCTAAAACTCAACCGTGCAGTACAGCTAGATGGCAGTAATGTTAATGGCCTATTAAGGAGCAGAAGATCTTAAAATGCCTGAATTTCGAATGTAATTAAGCCTATTCTGTGAGAGCCACCTTAGGCCTATAATTACAGTGTTGTTCATTTAGCATGATTTTAATTAGGCTTATCCAAAAATGACATTTATTTTCTGTTTCATACTAAGCAGCTTGCCTAACAGGTTACTAATAGTGCTAACACATAACACTATGAGCAAAGAACCTATCATGACCTAGTAAACAAAATACAGACATGTAGACAGTACTGGGGTCACACCAATAAATGGAGAGTTGTTTTGAGTGTTAGGTGTTTGTGACATCAAAGAGCATTCAAGAGCAATATGGGAAAGGGGGAAAAAAGTAACTTTGATACCTAGGGCAGATTCAGTGGCTAACCCTGACAACAATAACCTATCTCATAGGGTGTAAGAAGTGCAATTTAGTCCAGGGTTCAAAGTAATGCTTCCACAGAAGCATTGCAACTGGAAAAATTAGAATGCTGTAAGCTGATAAATTTAATGTTGTTTGTAATTCCAGCATACTTACACAGTAAGTACTGTATAATTTGTCACTTGATACTTTTTGATACATTACAGTGTACTTGCTCACAGGGGTGTAGTGGGTGTTGGACGCATGGGGTATGGACTGGAGTCCCTCCACTTCAATAATATACTGTAATAGCATGTTCCATAACGTTTTATACAAGGGCACTGGATAAACAAGGCCCACTGTCCTCATATAACACCACATTAAAAAAATACTACAATCCATGACAACAGGCTGAACCGGATGTTAGATGGAAATGTACAATCATTCTTATGGAATTCCTTACAACTTACCAAAAGAAATAGGAATTCCCTTCTAATATCCCAGCATGTCTGTGGCCTTTTTTTCATATTGTGATTTTTTCTCCACTGTGCCTGGCTGTGTCTGCAACTATTTTCAAATGCTTTATGTTACATTTCAACAAGGGACCTGGACTGAAAGTTAGGGCTAAAAATTGTACAAGCAAAATACCACAGTATATTAAATGAAAGGAACAGAAGTTCCTTGAGTGACGCATGTCCATTGAACGAGGTTTGAACCATGTCCGAGAAACCACTCCAGAATTCTATATTGAGAAATCTAAACAAAGTTAAATGAGAGGTTGACTGAGGTGAATGGGGTTGCATGTGTCCAAAGCTATATTTTCTGAATGTGTTCAGGAAGTCCAGTCACACCGGAAACATAATACAAGGTTACACTGCATACATCCCATGACAATATTTTTTTTATAATCATGTATTTTTTTTCCAGACATAGGCAACTGTTTTTTCCACTTCATTACGGTCAGTTTGAAACTGGTTAGTAAACAGGAGGTTGTCGTCAATCTTTGTGGGAAAGGATGTGTCACATAATTGGCACACCCCCGACTGAAAGCAACCTGAGTCCTGCCTGTCTGACCCCATCACCACCCTCAGGCTGGGGAGATGTCACAGACACTACAGAACATCACAGACACAGTGGCAGTTAGCTGAGGCGTTGCTAGTGGATTCATTGGTGACAGTTGCGTGGCATAATTACAAGGATTGTGTGCTGAGTGAAAGTCATTATAAATCAAATGGAGATTCACACACATTCCAGCGGATAAGCCAAACATGGCTTTTCAGGAAGTTGCAAAGTCTATGGCCCAGAGTATTAATATTAATATTCTCATCATTTTCATGTTCTATAAATATATAATGACAGGAAGAGATCAAAAATACTATATGTTCACTCAAGCTTGACTGAGTGTAGGCCTACTCTAAATTGTCGTGAAATTATTCAGTGCCTAGAAAAGTGCTTAAATGTAATTCTTCCTGTAACATTTTGTGTGTGTGTGTGTGTGTGTGTGTGTGTGTGTGTGTGTGTGTGTGTGTGTGTGTGTGTGTGTGTGTGTTTTGTTGTTTTTATTTGTGTTCGGGGTTGAAGATAGTAAGGAGAGTATAGAAAAATAAAAGAAGCCACAGGAAGTGGGAACTCTCTTATTATGGTCTTCCTGTTCCGGTGTGGGTGCCTTCAGTGCTTACAGTCGGTCTTTACAACCCACGCACCCTATAGTTTGGCATACTAAATTAGAGCTCCTCCTGTGTGTGTGTGCGTGTGTGTGTGTGTGTGTGTGTGTGTGTGTGTGTGTGTGTGTGTGTGTGTGAGCCAGTGTGCATGCCTGCTACAAACCAGCCTCCATGGGACAGCACAGTGAACATGCTGGAGCTGAGTTGGTGTGGAGGAAGTGATGTGTTCACCTTTGCATTCCTTGCTGGATAAATAGCAACCCTCCAGCCACGATTGGACCAAGTTGTTAATCTAGCTTTCACTCTCTAAGGTCTCAGGACTGCAGGACATACAGTACATTTCATTGGATATTTGGACATATTTGTACACAAAAAGGTAAGTTTTCTTTTCAATGCTTTTTTGATCTTAGTAATATTGTAATAGTTTATGGAATATCTCCTAATATTTGTCCTAGTAAGTAATTGTATATAGTAATTGTAAATATTTTTTGTATTGTATTTAATTTGAAAGTTCAAGATTTGAAAGTTATAAAACTTACAAAAATCTGATCTAATAGTTTTTGGCAAAACAACTCAATTGAGCCCTGTTTCAACAGAATGAGGATCACCACAGTAATATTTTGCCTTGTGGGTGCAGCCTTTGCCAACCCTGTAAGTACCTCAAAGCTATCTGTCCATAGGTATATGCATTACTATCAGAAACATTATAAGAGAAATAAAATAAGTCAAAATTTAAATGTTTGTTTTAAACAGATAATGTACAACGCAACTTTGGACAAAATGAACCCATTATCAGGGGTGAGTGTGTTCCCCAAAACTTTCATTTCAACATTTTGGTGCACACAGAATATTTCCATGCATCACAGCAGTCAGTGTGCAATACAGCTGAGCTATCACAGAAAAATGACCAGGATCATGTAATCATATTTCTTTATTACATTTTATTAAGGAGTGACAATATGACTTCTGTCTTAGAACATGCTAATTTAGTAGTAGTAGTACTTTTTTGCTCGGGTAGTTTAGGTAATGCTTTAATACTACAGTCTGTAAAGTGCTGGGTAAATAGTAGGTATGAAGAAAAAAAAAAATCAAGGGATAAATTGTACTCTCAGCATAAGTAATTTGAGTTCTGTCTAGACGTCTGCAGAGAGTGGTACACCAGAAATCATGGTAATATCACTCTTGAAATTTAATTACATTTGATAGTGTAGCCTATCTAATGTCAGGACTGTTCATTGATTTATCAAACTGCATGACAAACTTAACCTATAAGTGGGGTGTAAAGCACAATGGGCTATTTTAATTACTCCAGAGGCCAAATTAATGCTTACATTGTAGGAAGGCAATGTTGGACGGATAAGGCAGATAACTTTATTACAGTATACTTACGCAATAAGTACTTTCCAATTTATCCCTTGATGCTTTTGGTTACAACGTTCTTACCTGTTCCTCCTTACCCGGTATTTTACAGGCTGTAATGTAAAGCATTCCGTACTTTACAACACATGCATCCCTACAGCACATTCCTAGTATTTCTGGTTGTAGTCCAGTAGAGGTAGCAAGCACTAGTAATCTACTCAAAAGTTGCCTCTTCATGTTAACTTCACAGGCTTCATCTGCATTGGACTCTGTGGAGCAAACAGGCATGCCTGAGTTAAAGGTTAGTTGAAAAGAATGTTTTCGGTTTGTCTAAAGCATTGAACAGAAGTAGCTCTCACTCCTTGCCATGTGCTCACATTCCCATGTGGTTTCCCATGTAATCTGAGGCTACAATACACATTATTTTTTTTAAATGGACATTAAGGAAATCATGATTAGATGAATGTGTTATGTATTTATAGAACCTCTGGTCTCTTGCCTCTCATGCTCTTCCTGTGTGTAAACATGATGTACAGTAGATAACACACAAAAGTGTGCATGTCTAGTGTTACTTACCTGTGTAGGATTCTAAGCCTCTGTAACACAAGCTGGTTTATCCTCACCAGGCACTAAGTTCCTCTGAGTCGGAGTCCTCTGAGCAAAATGGCACATCTGTGCTGAAGGTGAGAAGGAGACAATTGAAATACAATAACGATCTGGATTCTATTTGATAATTTATGAAATATGATACATTATTATTTAAATGTTTCTTGCATCCACACACTGGACTAATGTAACATCTGTTGTGATTTCTTGAGCAGAGCGCCTCTACCTCATCATCATCAGAGCCAAGCAGCTCTTCAGAGCAACAGGTTAGTGAATGTTTAAAAATCAACATGAAAAAGTAACTCTGTGAGGATGTTAGGTCAGGTGTCATATCTCACTACATGACCAAAACAGCTCTTCACAACTTGTGATGTTTGGAGCATGTGTTGATGTATGGATGTCATGTCTTTGACAGTCCCAGTCCCAGTCAGTGTCTGCCTCATCCAGCCAAAGTGATACTTCAGAGGATACGGTAAGATGATCAATAATAAATCAGTGCTATCTGAAGTAGGCCTATTAAAATATACCTTTTTAATTGTGGTGGTCAAAATTAACCCAGCTAAACATTACATGTTTGTTGTCCCCTCCCCCCCTCAGAGTTCTCAAGAAAATACATCTGAGAACACGGTAAGTGTTTTTTTTTGTGTGTGTGTGTGTGTGTGTGTGTGTGTGTGTGTGTTTTTTTTTTTTTTTTTAGGTCATCATTGTCTTCTTAAAGAACACATAGAATTCAATGTTCTACATCGTTTCTGTTGTGCAATTCAACAGTCTATCCACATTCAAGAACACAACTGACTTTAATTTGTATCTCACATGTTTTTATAAAGCTGTAGTAAGTAGAACAACAAAATGGTTGACCAAATTGGCCCTTGTATTTCTTTGTGAGGTTGCCAGCAAGGTCCAAAAGGACACAGAATAGGTGCAAAACCACTTGTTAGAAATGCACCACTCTATAATAGCTTTTAAAAACACATATTTAGATTGCCTCTAAGGCATTACAGATTCAACCAAAATTTCCAGTCTGCTATGTCACAGAACAAGGACTTGCCATTTGGTGTCACCTTTAATCTAGAAGCAGCATTGGCAATCAGACATTTAAACCAAAATAATTGTTTACATCTTTCCACAGTCCTCCGAGTCTTCTGAGTCTAATGAATCCAAATCGAATAGCTCGGTAAGCCATGTGTTTTTCTTACAACATGCCAGATAATGTCATAATATTTGAGCGACTGAAAATACCTTGAGGCTAATCATCATTCTTTTTATATTTCTCATACAGTCATCAGAGGAAAGTCACATGCAATCGCTTGAAGATACGGTATGATTTAATGAACTGAGCTTCATAATCTAACAAAATCCATATGTTTCATTGGGTCTTTTTACTAACTTATAATCACATCATTGAAATTAGATTACTGAATCATTAGAAGAAGAAGAGTATCTTATTGTCCCTTTGGTAATTACTTTGATTTTTTTTTTTATTCAGACATCAGAGGAGAGTCACTCCCTTGAGGATAAGGTAAGATATCTCCTCACGATACGGGAAGGGTAAAGCAATCAACATGCATTCAAAATTTACAGCAAGTTGTCAAATAGTTTAGGCTTTGAAACTTATGAAATAAATTGAGAGATTTTAGGACTAGCTCATTAATGAAGTATGAAGTATAAAAGATATGTGTTGTTTCAAAACATGTTTACTTCCTGTTATTTGCAGTTTAATCTAGTTGAGAATGGAGTCACCAGGGATGACAGTGTTGGAAGTAAAGAGAATCTCCGAAGGGTAGGTTGAAAATGCCATCACACACAGAACAAATCCATTTTGTTCTAACACCGTGAAAATGAACATGAGCAAAATTATCAACATAACCTTATTATGATAATGTCCATCTTCTTCTAGTTTTTCAAGGTTTATGCTGTGAAAGCATCTGCTACGGATACTGTCAGTGATTCACACCAATCAGAGGAGAGCAACAGTGTTTCCGAAGAAACCTCACAGGCGACTGATGCGCCAAGTCATTCCTTGGAAAGCATAAGCAGCGAAGATGGGAAGGCCAGCATAGGCCTCGATCTCGGAAACAGTACAGAGGATAGTGCCAGCAATGAGAGTGCAGAGAACAACAGCATTGAGAGCACGGAGAGCAACGAGGACAGTGCGACAAACGAGAGCAAGTCCACAGAGTGCCTCCCTGGAAGCGACCAAGACTGTGATAGCGACAGCGACAGTGACGAGTCCAATATGAATGACATAGGCGATGATGGCAACCCTGATCTCTTTGATGGCTTCCTCATGCCATTTGACACACCAGGGGAGTTGATGCTGCGAAGATGACACCCTCTTTGCCGCCATTCTCTCTATGTACTATGTTGCACTTTTATTTAATTTTAAACACAGCTATAGGCCTAATTCTCCACAGGCCCATGTCGAATGACATTATTTTGACTGTTGATGGATCACTGAAACTTATTTATATTTTTTTGTAACATTTTATTAAGCTACTGGTATTACCATAGTATTTGCATCAATTGATTGTGTTTTATATGAAATGGTAGGCTATATTTAAATCATTATTTCAAGTTTAGTTTGCACTGCATTTTGTATGCTGTAACAAAGTATTTGTGGCCGTAATAGAAACACACTATAGAATGTGTAATCTTCTGCTGACAGAGCCGTTTGAGAAGAAAATTGAATAAAATTACCGTTATGATTTGAATCTGCTGCTGTGACCATTTGTGGTAAAAATGAGTATGAGACCATTCAACACCACTGTTTCAACCATAGTTTCCCACAGATCTCAAATTTGTTGGCAAATTATTTATGTAAATTTTCAACACTGCTGACTCTTTTGTTTTCATTACTTTCTCACACAAACATCCTTTGATTAGGTTTGAGTTGAAATGAATAGTAAGGACCATCCATAACACCCAAGGAAACACCAATCTGAAGTTGAGGGAACATTTTAGTTGCTTAGTCATTGCATTTACACTGTGATAAAGTAAGCGAGAAACTGAGGGAGTGTCTCCTAATTTGGCCTTCTCAAAACAGCAACAGTAAGAGATTTTCACAATCCAAAAATGAGGTGCTTCACTCAGCTCTCAAAACAGTAACAGTAGAATCTTGCTGCCGTCAACATTTCCTTTTGAACATGGGCCAGTGAAAATAAACACCTTCAGTCAGGAGGGAGGGAGAATCTCTTAGCTGCCAGCACATATGCAGACTTTCTTTACAAAGACCACAGGTTATAATCAGAATGCACAGAGAATTTTCCACTAACTATATTTCTCAAAGTAGATTGTTGTCAAGGTTATGTTACAGCTTTGTGCTGAGGATTTATTTCATATTTGCCCCTCTTTTGACACCAAACATTTTTCTCCAAATATTGGTATATGTTCAAAATCATGCTGAATATTCTGTATTTACATACCCCTGGGAACATTTGGCCAGGGAAAACACTTGTATGTGCACAGTGGTTTTAAGCAATCAGGAATTATACAGGATTGTGAAACAGAGAGGAGTTCAACACTGTTGTAAAAAAACAGTGCCTTTTACTGTACATGAATCATCCAAGGATGTTTAAAATACCAGTCTATGGCAACTTCAAATCTCGCCACTGGGAGGCAGTAAAGTTATTGCATCCATGGCATGGAGTTTCCCAAAGTGATGGGTCTGAAGCGCAAACAGCTATTACACTCATTGGGAATTTTCTCTCTTTATTAACTTTTCTGTTTTGGCAGGAAGATGAAGATTTTTTCTGAGGTTGGGCACAACCAAGATGACTAATTACAGCCAGGCTGGAATGCCTGTGTGTCTTTAGAAACAATCCTTAGATAACTGGGAGTGAGTTGGTGTGATTTAGCGTCTAGACAGTATGATACAGGATAATTGTCTGCGTAATTTAGGCATTAAGAAATTACCAAGAGCTGAATAACTAGAGCAGTGCTGTGTGAAGAAGACAACAAATATGAGGCGCAAGACTAGAATGAAAACAATGACATAAACAGTCAGTCGGACTAGCCTGAAGCTGAGGGGCCTGATGAGAGTTGTGAAGACCAACAGGTTGATGAGACATAGAGTGTTTCTCAAAGTCGAGGAAGCATGCTTGGAAGGCTGCTTTTTCGAGTATTCCACGTCATTGTCTGTCGCTCAGTAATGTTCCAAAGTCAAGCATCCTTCTAAATTCTAGCGAGGCCTTTGCTCATAGATTTTTCAAGGATGCACTGATGGAACCTTGTTTTTGAAGTGTGCGACTTCCAAGGCGAGTGTGCTACCTAAGAAGCATTCTCGACTTTGAGAAACACTCATAGGATATGCAAATGTTGTAAGCCAGCCAGAGGAAGGCGAGAGGATTGATTATGAATATCATGTGCATGTTGGGGAGGAGGGGAAACAAGAAGGTGATGGTGAGAATGGTTGACCACTAAAGTGTCACTAGGTGAAACAATTTTTCTCCTTCTGACAAACATTTAAATTCTCGCCTCTCAAATAACACATTTTGGGAGTTTTTTTTCCCTCAATTAATAATAAAATGAGTCACAATGTTAATATGTACCAACAACCTAATGCGCACACACACACACACACACACACACACACACACACACAAATTCACAGAAATCATACAACAACCATGCACCGCAAGATCTGATATCACCAAGTATTTAAGAGTCCAGGATCAACGTCAAACGTTTGCCCTGGATGTACCTTAACCTTAACCCTAATCCTAACCCATTCATCCAGGGCAACAAGTTTGACATTGATCCCGGACTCTTAATTACTTGGTGATATCAGATCATCCACATGCACCATACATCTCAGCACCACCACCACACTGAACCTCACCCACCCACGCAGGCAGGTTTGTGCCCACACAGATGTACTGTACACTGTTCCAAAACGAACGCATTATTTTGATTCTGGTGAGGAATCTGCATGTTTAGTGCATATCCATAATTGTTCACAAGAACGCACATCATAATCATGGTTTAAAATAATTAGGCCTACAATGCAAAAACGAACATTTTAAACTTATGAAAAGAATGTTGTTAAAATAAAAAAAAAAGGACTGGTGTAAAAACTGTCTGTGACCCCTTTATCATAGGGTACTGTGACAGTCATTTTGCATACAGTAGGTCAGTGGTTTGTTTCCACTGCGTCACTTTGTACACACAGGCTACTGAAAATCATGCTCAGCATCATGTTTAGTAATTATCATCCTGGCGGTAATATCACAATGTCTGAAACTATTCGATGGCATAGGTATGATAGTGTAAAGTGTCTACTAAGAAACGTTTCCGCACTCTAACCTGAGATGTAGGCTATATTCTTCGATTTGCCTAGTTACAGGAAGAGACTGTCTCAACTGTCTCGGCGCTATGAAGCGACTCAATTAGAAGATACATGTAAGTTTCATACATGGGAAAAAACCATTGATCTTGTTCTTTGTGACAAGACAATTAACGGAATTGATGATTGTGCACTTGATGGAAACGAGATGTCATTAAACTATCCTACGATGTTAAAATGTGAAGTACAAGAAAAGTCCACCAGCCGGGGAAGTCCCAAGGAAATCCCCTAAGCGCGGAATTATTATTTCGAAATTGAAGTTAGGCGAGTTAACTTCTCTTCTCCTTACACATGAAGAGATGCGGCTGAGCTAACGAACACCAAAGATACGAGAAAAATACTAGCTTACATTTATGGAATAGTGCAGAGGTTTTGCTTGCTCTAGCAACTCCTCTATAAGGTATTCTTTACGGTACGTCTGAATTCTGTGAAGGGGATACCATGACTAACATTCAAGTGGATAACGATGCGCTCAGAGCCAAGATAAGGAGTTGTTCTGTTCTAACAACGTTTTACCACGAAACGCAAAGGGAGATAGCTCATTTAAGTCAACAGCTCTATTCTCGGGACTCTGTAATAGCTGATTTAAAAGCAAAACTTGGGAAATATGAAAGGACTTTAATCAATGTGGATGGAGAAGAACCCGTGGTTATTGGACCCTCAAAGTCTCTTTTGGAGAGCTTATGTAAGGAAATTTGTAAACTTAAACAGAAATTAAAGGAGTCAGAAGCAGATGGAAATCAACAATTGGATGCTAGTAAACTGGTGAGTATTTCTTATTTCACTCTACATTAGACTACTTCCTTTTATTCAACACCTAATACCTGTAACATTTGTGTGTTTTTAATTGGAGAAGCATTATATGACATAGGCCTACAAATGAAAGTTCATCTTATTTTTTGCTACTTCAATGGGAGACTACCTAAGGCCATCAAGTGTATCATCACCACATTTATAAATCAGGCACATGCAGCACCAGGTGTCTGTTTGTCTGACACCCGCGTGATCCCTATTCCCTCAGGAAATCGAACGCCTAAAGCAGCAGGTGAGAGAGAAGGAGGAGGAGCTGGACAGAATGGCCCAGCGGAGTGACCAGGACCAGGAACGGGAGATCCGGCGTCTCCGTGCTGCCTTGGCCGACAGAGATCGCATGCAAGCCACCCGCGCTGTCCTTTGCAACTCCCTGGCCGAGGAGGCTGACCAGCTCAGGGGTCAACTGGGAGCCACAGTGAGGGTCTGCCAGGAGCTCCTGGGTCGCCTGGAGAAGGAGAAGAAGAGAGGGGGTCTGGCTGAGGAGCCTCAGGTTTCACTGGTGTGTATCTCTGCAGCTCTCAGTCTTAATTCGGTTTACAGGCTTTATTTTGTCACGTGGTTCGGTATTTGTCATTTCCAAAAATATAAATCTGTTCTCTATTTACCTTTTTACCAGAAGGAGGACTCTACAGAGGCAAGCCGTCTTAATGAGGTAGTGGCCAAGCTACAGGAGGAAAATCAGCTGCTGAAAAAGAGAGTGGCATATGTAAGGATCACCTTTTGGAATTTTACCATATCACTGCACCTTAATCATTTTGCATCAAGTTCAAACATAATACTGACACACATCATAATAATGCCTGTTGTGTCCCAACATCAACCAGGTAGAGAACCTCAATGCAAAGTGGCAGAAGTATGACTCAAGCCGGGAGGAGTATGTCAGGGGATTGTGCCAGAGGCTAAAGGAGTCCACTGTCCTGGTGGCTGGCAGCCCTGCGGCACCTGGCCATGTGCTCATGGGACCAGGTCTCGGCCTTGTACCGGGAGGATCTGGTCTGGTTCAGCAGGAGATCAGCAGGCTCAACAATCTCTTGGAGGAGAAGATGAGGGAGTGTGAGAGGCTAGCTGGAGAGAAGGATGACATTACCAAACGAGACCAAGAGCGGATCCAAATGCTGGAACAACAGGTCAGCAAATTGCATTTGCATCATCACATTACCATCTACATCATCATCATCACCATTGTCATTATAATCATCATCCTGCAATTATCATAGCCAATCACATTCCATTTCTTAAATGATTGACAACTTTTCTGTATCCATATTTTACACAACGTGCATGGTTGTTTTATTATTTCAATTAGCATGTCTTTGGAGTCTTTGGCACCCTTTAAGTTAAAACCTTGGATTTTATCACCATTACAGGTCCTTGCTTATATTGAGGACTTTAAGTCAGAGAGGGCAGACCGTGAGAGGGCCCAGGGAAAGATTCTAGACCTTCAGGACGAGGTGGGCCGCCTCCAGCTACTAATCCGCAGTCAGGTAAGGGAACACACGGTGTCCTTTGCAAGACCAGTCCCACATTATGCTATGCTGTGATGTTATACCCAGCTTTGACACCTAGCTATAGGCTAGGTTAAGGCTAACTTGTTTGCTTGTTATCGTAAAATTATATAATTACATAACAAAATGCTGTTAAAATAGTATAATTTGTCTTCAATGGAGATCAGCAGTGGATGTGGAGTGGACCTTTAACGTCTATTTATTGATATGCACCACAGAGCCCAAGAGAAGCGTCCAAGACCTGCCGAATCCATGCTGGCCGGAAGAAATCCCCACACGCAGATGCCGTGACTGAACCACTGCTAGGTAACAGCCCGGATCAACCAGGGTCCAAACGCTCGGTGGCCCACTCGACGCCGAGTCCTGCCCGGACTGAGTGCAGAGGCGCAGGCGACCTGCAGTGTCCATACTGCTTTAGCACGTATGACGGCATGCGCACTACGGAGTACATGAAGCACCTGGAGGAGTGTGCTAGACTGTGAGGGAGAATCATTCCTTTCCAACTGGAGCACGGACACATGGCGCTGTCATAGCAAAGCACTACATGACCCCCCAAGTTGGAGCAAGGTCTCTTTGACTGCAACTGACTCTTTGAATCACATCTTATCAGAAAAAAATGCCTCACTCAAGATTTATCAATGGGAATACAAAGTCAAAGTTAAACATGTACTTACTTTGATCTTAATGGGAGAATTGGCTATGTGTTGTGGTATGTCTTGTCAAATATTTATTGACAAGTTTATTTCCACAGAATGCTGCATGTCAGAGAGGCGTGACGCAACCGAATATACCTCAGTTGAATACTTTGTTTGTCCAATAGATGGAAAACTTTTGCACTTTTTTCTCTTTTACTATTTCGCCAAAGTGGTTGAAAGCACAAATTGATATTTTAGTGTGTGTAGGGAAATGCATAAGCTTTTGGTAGATTTCCTGATATAATTAATACTATATATTTTTATTGTGTGTTATAATGGTGCTATTCATATAATTCTGTAATATCTTTGTTAAATACTTTGGTTTGTTTATAGAAAAAACTGATGGTCACATTTCCTGTTTGAAGATTATTGCTAAATTTAATCAGTAAATTATTTAAATAATGTATCACAGTGTTACCTGTAGTGAAATGTATCAATATGTTTAAAGTATAATATCTAATGAATATCTAGTGAACATCTATTTTTATAGTTAATTATAATATGGTTTATCACAACAGATGTCATAAAATTTTAGAAGAAAAACAGGAAATGTGTGTAATGCTGAGAATTGACTCTCACACATTGTTCCATACAAAAGTGTTTCAGTTTCAGATGTCATGATGGTACACCATGTTAAAGTACATCTTTAACTGACACATTTGTACCCAGCACTATGGAATGGGTTAATATTCAGAGGTTTATTTTTTAAAATAAAACAATTATTTCACACACCTTGTCACATGTGTCTTGGAAGTAAGTTTAACTCATTTAACTAACTAGGGGTCAGTCTTGAAGGCAGTGGGTAAAAACTTTGAAATCCTTATGCACTGATGACAGGCAGATCATGAGACATTGTGACAGAGTCACAATAAGGATTAAGATGTGTGTGTGTGTGTGTGTGAGTGAATGCTGAGAGCATGCTTATGTGCTTTGGAAAGTCCCTTCCCAGACCATGTTGAATGGACAGGCTATGACCAAGGCAGATTCCCAGCTGTCTTTGGGTTGGGAATAATTGACAGAACGTCTGTGTGTGTGTGTGTGTGTGTGTGTGTGTGTGTGTGTGTGTGTGAGAGAGAGAGAGAGAGAGAGAGAGGCAGGCTTTGGACAGTGAAGTGGCTGTCTATTTAAAGTGAGCAGGCAGTACATTCAGCACCAAAGAAGGCCTCTCTCTCTCTCTCTCTCTCTCTCTCTCTCTCTCTGCATGTGAGTTTGTGCTGCAGAAAGTTTTGCTCAAACTGGTACATGCTTGCACAGAAGTCTCTTGGGTCACTCCAGTGTTTGTCACATAGTCTGAAAAAAGGTGCATACAATACATGGAAGGACGGTGACTTACTATTATTATGCGAGCCATATATAAAATGCCATTCAAAAATAATCCTGCCATAGACAGTCCTACAGTGTACTGTACCTGTATTTGTTGGGTTTGAGTTAAAACAAACAGTCCACTGAATGCACATTTTCACTAATTTTTCTCTTGTCTTGGGGGCTGAAAAGAACCCAGTATTCTGTGTTAGTGACCGACTCTACACAGTACCGCTGGCTTATCTCATCCTTGAAATGACGTAGGTAGAAATTCTCATTGCATATTTGTTTTCATACTATGAGCTTGAGGCTCTGTTTGGTCTTTTGAGTGGAAGTCCTCACAAGAAAATTGTTGTTCTCCCTCCTAATTGCTTAATTAAGGGAAAAAAAAAAAAAAAAAAAAAGCTGGCGGTCATTTTGTTTCCCTCTCTGAAATGCACCTACTGGTTGTTACTCAAAACTTTTAGTTAGGCTAGTTATATTTGGGTATGTAGCTTTTTTTACAGTCAGATATTTCCGTTGTGTTGCTCTTAGAATGGCTGGGTGGGCCATGCAGGGAATCCCCTGCCCCCGTCGCTCACTCCCACCTCTTGTGTAGGGACCACATGATCTGTAACCAAACATACACACTCGTCCCACTCATGTCAAGGGTGGAAATAATTAGGTCATCCTTTGCTGTGCCCTCTACATTTAGGCCTCCACAGGGAAAGGCAGCCACTCCTACGTATCCTCAGAATAGCGGCCATTTTAAAAAAAGGAGAACACAGTGATCACCACATAGAGACTCATGACCTCTGATACTGACTCCTTACTTGTGTCTTCATTCCCTTGCAGGTATACAATGCTGGGCCTGGCTCTCCGAAGTCAGCCTGACAGCCATCCAGACAAGCGCAGGAAGGATAGATACAGTCCGTAATCTCCTCTGAATCTGAAAATAATGGGAAATTCCCATAAAAGGAGGGGATTCCCAACAGTCAATTGTTACTACTGCATAGCGCTGGAACGAAAGCAGAGCAGCGTTTGTTGTATTACAGTATTTTCGAGAGTGAAAGCATGATCGCAACGCTCTGACCACCCCCCAGACCCCCCGCCCCCACCCCCACCTCTTCCACTGTTTTTACGATAAAAGGTATAGATAACCAGCAGAGTTTGGGGTACATAGTTTGAGCTCATCATATGCTGTCACCACTTCCCGAGCAAGCAGTAGAGGGGTTTCCCCCAATCATGTGTTTCTCTAAGAGGCTTCAGGCTGTGCTGTCCCCCATCCCCCACCACCCCACCCCAGCCCATCTGATTACAAGCCCCAGGATCCTGGCTCACATCTCTGATTCCCTATAATAAGCCCTAGTGCCCATCCCTGTCATTGTCCAGGCTCCACTGGAGAGAGGATACAGACATCAGACATCAGTCATCTATGCACTCCAAAGGCAATACAGATCACCTATTTTGGCGTCTTTGTTCTTCTTGAGATTATTAACCAGTTGATCAAGTGGAAATCCTACAAGAGAAACACAGCGACATCCCACACAACAAAGAAACATCCCTGAAAATAACATTTCTCCTCTTTATATGATGATTACCTGCAATGTTTACAGTCATTGTTTTATTTTAAAATCTGACCAGTGGGTAATTCCTATCAGGCAAAACAAAACCAGAGATCCATTCTGACTTCAATGAGGAAGTGAGTAGAGCACACATCCTCTAGACATAATGGACAATGTGTCCACTTCCTCATGCCAAGACTTCAGCAGGTCGAGTATCGATATTATGTGCATATAAGGACATATAAGGTTGCCAGTAAGCCTTGCCATTTCACTCTGAATGGCGGCCCCATCAAATGTGAACTACAGGAAGTGCTGCCATTATGACCTCGTTTCTGAGTGACTCACTGCTGTCTCTTACACTCATATAAAGAGGTGTACAACACCTCTGGTAACCGGTGATTTGAATAGGCACAGACACATACAGAGTACAATCACACCACACATAGTGAGTACAATCAGGAGCCCAAACAATTGGGCTCAACAGGGAAACCACTAAGGAGTTTTAACATGTAACCTGTAAGGAGTAAATTTTCTAGTGCACAAAAAAACCCCAAGCTTGTGTGTCTTTTTGTGAGATCAGACCTTCATCGCTGCTTGTGACAGAGGTGGTAGAAGTGGGTGGTTTTTTTTTCTTCTTCAAACCACTGAGTGCAGCGCCTTTTTGGCAGGATGTACAGTGAGAGAGTGAGTGAGTGACAGACAGAGATAGAGTGGAGAGAGAGGAAGTTTAAAGACGAGACAAAGCTCCTCAAAAGTTCCCTGTGGGTGTCTGAAATGAAGTTCTGCCATGTGTAGGATTCTACTTCGCTAAAACATCTATTACTGTGTCTATTAAGTCTGTAGTACCATTTGAATTGTTTAATTACAGGGATGGGTAAAATGTATTCCTCCTCTACAACCTGTCTGGGGCGACAGCCTCATTCCCGGTTGCAGTTTGGATGTGATTAGTTTAACACAGTTCTCCTCTCATTCAAGAACTCAACCACAAAACAGTAGAGGTTAGATGAACAAATGATCAGATTTTCTTTTTTTCCCCACAGCTATGACATCGGAAGCTTTTGTAGGGTCAGAGTAAACTGCTTTTCCCTCGACACTGTACCAGAGAGCCCTCCTTCCATGCCAGACAGAAGGAATGTCAAGTCAGATGGTCACGCGATCCAACTACCAGTTATCTGTGGAGTCCCCCCGGATCACTCCCCTCCCCTCCCCTCCGTGTCCACACACACACACACACACACACACACACACACACACACACACACACACACACACACACACACACACACACACACACACACACACACACACACACACACACACTCTCCTGACTCACAGCAGTACCCGTAATGCGGCCAGCAGTCGGTTTCCCACAAGCAATGCAATTTCCCATTGGCAATGCAATTTCCCATTGACCACTAACTAAGTTGCTAACTGGTTAGCAACTATGCTTTTAGGAAACAGACGCCAGGGGTGTGTTTCCCAAAAGTAGCTATTGAAGTTAGCTACTATGTTGGTTGCAATGCAATTTTCCATTGACCACTAACTAACTTGCTAACTGGTTAGCAACTATGCTTTTGGGAAACAGACGCCAGGTCAGGACATCTGTGGTGCACAAAAACAACAACAACAACAGAAAAGATTTTATCACCTGTGGGTTGGCTTTATCCACCTCTAGGGGGCAGTGAAGTGGAGAGTGACGACACTCTTGATTAAGCTTTGAGCAGCTGCTGCAGTCACAGTGAGTATGTGTGGTCTTTGCGTAATCAGTGCACTGTTCAGCCCTAATGGTCTTCATGCTTTGCTGGGGAGACGTACTGGGAGGAAAAGGTGACTCAGCACAGCTCGGAACTAGAGAAAACGATACTGCCAGTTACACTACTCAAGCCACCACCCTCTGCTATCGCAACCGACCTTACTCAAAGTGGCTTAGAGGTGACACATACCCAAAAGGTGGCCAAAATGGCAGGCTGCAAGGCACCAAAACTACACTGCCATGCCCTGCCCTGCCCTCTAGTGTTGAACTAACTCAGCAGCGCAAGGTAAATAAATACATGATGGCAGGTGGTTTATTCTTAGAAACAAACACACAGGAGACTTCACTGCAGTCTGCCGGGGGCCTGGTTTCCAGTTACAACGGGAACATCTATGATTGCACAAGTGCAGGGAGGGAAGTGATAGTGAAACCTGGCTGCGCTAGCAAAGATGCAGCAATAAAATGAACATCAACACACAGACACATCTCCTGCCATTCTACTGTATTCCATCTTTCAAAAAAGAAAGACAAGATTTTAATATTACTTAACAATATGTTAAAAAGTAGGCAGTCCGGCCTCAGTGTTAATACAATAGACACTCTATAACAGATTGATAGTGTGAGTATTGGGTTTTCTTTTTTTCATCAATTTGATTCTGAAAGTATGTCAACACAAGCTGGCTACAAGTCAAAAAAAAAAAAGAAACAAAAAAAAAAAAAAAAAGACAAAGAAAAAAAAATGGATTCTTTTCTTAACGACTTGTCATATGGAGTGGAGAACCAATGAGAACTTTATCAAGTATTAGCCTTTCTTGTGCATGGCGAGACTGGGTGACAGGGGAAGAGGGGAAGTGGCAAACCTGACCAAGTCTGAGCCCTGGTCAACTGTGTTCTTGAACTGCGGTTCTGAGTGCAAGTGCGATAGAAGCCACAGCAACAGTGAACAAAAGGCGTTTTTAATCATATGTATTTGTTGGGTAGTTGGATTTCTGTCTTTTTTTTTCACGGAGGCCTTATTCCAAACATATATTAAGCATTTTGGACAACTTGGTAAAGCCAAAAGAAAACATATAACATGGCTTCAGTCAATGTGAAATACCCCACTCACAGACCAAAAGCACACAAGCCAAAAAAAAAAAAAAGAAAAAAAAAAAAAAAAATGGAAGGAGGGTAAAGAAAAAAGTTTAGAGTAGTCGATTTTGTTGTTGTCAATTGTCTTTTCCCTCCCCAAAGTACTGCGAGAACATCAGCCCATATAGGGTTCTTAGTAGGAACCACACAGCAACAAGGACAAGGCAAGGCAGCGTGGGATATGTAGTTCAGAGGAGCGGTCGGTTGGAGCATAGCAGCAGTGGGGTCAGCAGTCGGCCTGGAGCGTGGAGGAGGAGAGGGGGTAAGAGGAAGTAGGTGGGGGGGCTGATTGAGTTCCTGCCAGAGTTTCTTCAAGTGTCGCCCCCACCCTCCCGTCAGTGCGCAGCAAAGGTGGCTTTTTTCAAGCTAAAGTTGGACCAGTTAATAGATAGCCGTTGTCTTGTCTGTCGAGCAGAATCCAAGCAGAACCTGAGAGAGGAGAAACAGAATATTGTATTTGTAGTTTTCCACAAGACACAAGTCAATACCCACTCACTCCAGCTGCAATTTCAAAGCTGGGGCAAATCAAATTACTCACTTTCACTTTCTATGAACCCAGTAAAGAATTATCAACACAGGATTATAATGCATGCAAGTATTATATTATTATTAGTGTTCATAGCAACAGTATCTATGCATTATACTGACTGTGCGTATAAAACAATTGTCATCTTCTAAGACTATATATCTTGAAGTGGCACAAAGCATTATAAAGTTTAAATTTTTTAACTGTCTTTTATATGCCTTATTGCTGTAAACAATGAAGAGTTACTGTATAAGACTGTATAGGAATACTGAAATGAGATTTTAACCAAACATCAGTATTAATCCAAGAAATCCACATAATAGAGAAATCAGAAGTTTAAAGGCCAAAAATGTTATGTGTTCATGAGATTTTCAATACTGAAATGTGGCGCAATCATGTCTCATAGTGGTTCGTAGACGTATTTGAACACTTCGGACCTATAAACACCTTTTGGGCCATGATGTGCATTTTTCTTTTAAGGGAGTCAGAGGCATAGTCAGTATAGCTTAAGAGCCAAGGACCACTTAAAGCTTACTGAAGATTTTGAGATTTTTTTTGTCTTCATCAATCATGAGATATTCTTGACGCTTCTAAGAGATAAACCTTTTTTTAATCCACCAAAATTTGGCATTCAAGCAGTTTCCTTGCCTTTCTGTGGCTTATTTTACTACTTTTACTTGGCCCAAGTATCCAGAATGCTAAATTCTTAAAAACAGAGGCAATAGAGCTGTTTCCTTGTCATCTAGTACATTACCATAAATGAGATTTACAAGCCTACAGTACCTTTTGAAATATTCAACTTCCCGTTCTGTCTCGTCCATCTCAACACTCTCAAGATCAATATCTTTGGGCAGAAACACGTCGTCTGAAATGAGAGAACTTGTTTTAAGGTGCTGAATCAAAAGCCAGAGTATCACACACATGCGAGCATGCATATGGGTGCACACACACACACACACACACACACACACACACACACACAAAACCTAAGTGAAGCAAAGAGGTTGGTGCAAAGTGATGGACGCACCTATGGAGTTGGTGGCCTTGTCAGCCTTCTTCTTTTTATTCTTCTTGTTCTTGCCCTTAGGTTGAGGAGACTCGTTGGCAGGCACTCTGCCATTCTGCGTTGGGGACTCTGAAGATTGTACAGACACAGGTGAGGTCCTGTCTTCCTTTCCGGAGTTTAACAGCTTCTTTCCCGATGTTCCATTACTTCTCTCCTCCCTGCGCCCCTCGACAGCTCGCTCCTCACTTGCACGGGGTTTCGTTTTGGAGTCTCCGTGTGTGAGAATGCCGTTTTCTGCCTTGGAGACCACTTCAGAGGTTTTCATGGCCTCTGCTGGCCTCTTTGTGGTTTCACTGTGGGATCTGCCATTGCTGGGCTGCAACTTGGGTTTGACCTTACAGCTGGGCGGCTCAGGTTGTTGTTGAGGGGAGGTGCACACAGCTGTCGTCGCTAACGTTGACGCTGTTGTTGCAGCTGCTGTTGCTGACGAGGTGGCCGTGATGACCGTGGCCATGCCATTGTGCAGGGGCTCGGCAGACTTGTCCTTCACGCTCTTGGGGCTGTGTGGGGCGAGCAGCTGACCGTTGGGGGTCGTGGAGGGCAGACGCTCAGTTTGGAGGTCCTTGTGGCTTAGGCCGATGAGGCCACGCAGCAGAGCCGTCTTGCCGTTCTTCATGTTCTTCTCGAGCACGCTCTGGGCCGTCTGTTTTAGGGGCTGCGGGTTGTTCTGAAGTGGGGGCGGTAAAGGGCTGGGACTTGTGGTGATGGTAGTAGAGGTGGGAACAGCGGTCTCAGGAGTTTTCTTATCCTTCTTCTTCTTCTTTGAAGCACGCTGCTGCTGTTGCTGCTGCTGCTGCTGTTGCAGCTCCTGGAGGCGCAGCAGTTCCTGTTTCAGCGCCTCTTCCTCACGTCGCTGCTGCTCCTGCAGGAGTTGCTGCTGCTCCTCACGCTCCCGTGCCTCAGCTTCCAGACGAGCCTTCTCCTCCAACTTTGAAAATAACAACAAAAAACAGTAACCAATGTGGCAAAGGTCAGATATATATTGTCATTGCAGCATTACAATATTGTTCTAAAGTATGGGAGCCTATATCCGCTTCATAGGAAAAAGAAAATTCTGGATCATGTATCTTGCAATTTTGAGATACTATCTCTGAACTGTGAGATGCATAATCTGGAATTTTCTGATACTATCTGATGCTATCTCAGAATTATGAGATGCATGATCCAGATTTTTTTTCTATGTGGCAGAAACTGTTGAATAAAATGCTTCCTTTTTTGCTTAGAAAACTCTCGGTAGTACAATGCTAAGAGAACAAACCTCCACCACAGCAGTAGGGTAGCCGGCTTTAATTACTGGTTCCTTGTCCTACTACCCGCATGGTCAGAAAATTTCATCAAAATCCGTTCAGTACTTTTTGAGTTATTTTGTACACAGACAAACAGAACCTCCTTGAAGAGGAAATAAAAACTGTACATGATCATTTTATAACTGCAGCTGCCATTTGACTAATTATAATCTTTTCTGTGACAAAGCCACTCCTGGAAAAAACATGAGTATCACTTTTCTATACTTATATGGGACTGGTTTAATTTCTAATAAGTCTAAGTTTTCTCCATTAAACTGGGAGTGGCATACAGGAATTTTCCGGAGTGAATCAACACGTAGCCTTGCTGTTTCACATTGCTAACTTATGATGTTATGTATGAGAAAGACCGAATTCTGTGCAACGCAGATCAAGATGGCAAAACAGCAGCTAACACAGCTGATCACTTTGATATGCCTGCATCTGTTAGCACTGGCTGCCATTTTGCTAGTACGGTCTACGTTACACGAAATTTGGTCATTCTCATAGCTACCGACAGCTCTTAGCAATGTGAAACAACACGGCTACGTGTTGATTCACTGTGGATATTCCTATAATTACTAATGAGTTAGTTTTTCTTTTTTTAAAGTCTGTCAATGGACAGTAGGCCTATAACTTACTGACTGGAATTCAACAGAATCAGTCCAGAAATGCAGAATATTCTGGCATTAGACTCACATAAAACTAGCCTCTGGCTATGGCTACAGTGGGAGCGTGTCAAGTCAAAATAAATGTAGAAGAATATGTATATTTAGAATGCACAAAAATACTGTATAGGCTGTTCCATTGATTACAGAGAGGAATCTGTTGCGCCAAACAAGATCCAAACAGCCTCTTTTCTCTTTCTGTCTCTACTGTAAGACGGATGATGTTACTATTTTTTGAGCATCATGTGCACGCTGGTTATATTTTTGTAACATAACGTCCGTCAAGGCATATTTGCTTGAGGAAAGTCACTGATGTGTGCGTATGAGAAAAATGTAAGCTCTGATACATGGTATTAAAGTTGAATCTCAAAGACATTTCGGCCCATCCTTGTTGCATTTCTTGCCCCTGCTTCATTACAATTACAATTCATTACAATTAGCAATCTCAAAATTCCACAGCTTTACATCTGACAAATTTAATTAAAATCGTCAATAATACTCTTGCCTTTGTCAACATCTAAATCTCTTTTCATAAAACCCCAAATTTGATGAGTGGGAGTAGTACAACTGATAATTTAAATTGTTTACATGTCAAACATTTCAGCAACATGTCTTTAAAAAGCAAGTGTGGGCATATAGGGGGTTGCCCTGTTTTCATATTTTAGAGCCCAGGCATTCTTGTAAATTGTTTAAATATTGGGTTGGAAAGGAAGACTTGAGTGTGGTGGGCAGAGAGAGAGAGAGAGAGAGAGAGAGAGAGAGAGAGAGAGAGAGAGAGAGAGAGAGAGAGAGAGAGAGAGAGAGAGAGAGAGTGTGAGTGAGTGGTGGTGGGCAACCTTTTTCTGCTTGTGCCGGGCGCGCTTGGCTGCTTTGGAGCTACTCGCTGGCTTGCTGTCGGCACTGTTGATGAACTGCAGCAAGTCCTCCACTTTGCGGTGGTCTGCGACTGCCGTGTCCCGCTCCAGCACCAGCTCCTCCTTCTTGGGCTGCTGCTCCTCCTTACGCTTGGTGAGCCGCAGGCGCAGCTTCTCCCGCATCTCTGCATAGTTCCTACTGGTGGGGGCCGCAGGGGGCTGCATATGCAATAAACACACACACACACACACACACACACACACACACACACACACACACACACAGGCGAAAAAGACAGGCGCGCACATACACACAAGCAAAAGACATAAGCATACTTGCACACACAGGCACATTGGACAGATAATATAAAATAGGCAAGTAGTCCCAAAATTATATCAATTGCAGCTGTACTGTATTTGTATTTTCTATATCAAATATATTCAAAACCCATCTATCAGTATCGGTTTCGGAACAAAAAAGTTGGATTGGTGCCTTCCTGTTCAAACTGCAGTCAAACATGAGAACAACCTCAACTTAACTAATTAATCAGGGATGAAAACTTACTGCACTAGCATAGTTTATATTCATTACTGTTTCAATGCAAGGTAATCATGTCCCCATTGCTCCATTAACATGACAGGTAATGTAATTTTATTGATGACAATATTAACAACATTTATGAATCTACTATGTTTAATACATTTTTAATTGGTGAATGAGGCCTTACCCCTCCGTGACCGAAGAATTCACAGTAGCAGCAGTCACAGTACTTTCCTTCCTTCTGATTGGTTGAGGTGGAGGTGGAGGAGCTGTGCTCCGAGCAGCTGTCCTCGTCCTGGCTCTCCTCGCCATCGTAGGGCGGGTGATCGTACCCGCCATTGCCCTCACAGCGATGCCCTTCACAGTCTGGGTCACTGTAAGATCAGCGAAGGGTCAAAAGGCCAACAGGGTAAGAGTAAGGATGGGCGTGCAAAACATTATACCAATAGCACTAAATATTTCCCCGGTAACCACTGCCATGGCTAACATGGGATGTCCAGGAGTAATCAGGTACAACTAAATTCTTAAAGCTGACCTGACTAATGTAACAGTGATTATACTGGGCTGATAGAACCTTTAATAGGCTAGTTCCACTCTGCCTAAGGACTGTTTAAGCTGGATGACCTTTTGAAGGCGAAATGATAATTGCTTAACTGCCACAATGTGGTAGATTTCACCATATTGTGCAAACATCATACAGTAACCTACACAAAATGATGACGACATACTTGAATGAATAACCCATTCTGTATCCTGAACTAGACTCCACTAGACAAATGCTTTTGAAGACACAATTAAGACATTTCCCCTTCCTCATACACATGTTGGTAAATTTGATTTCCATCTACAGGGCAACTGACCTGCAGATGCTTGGGGGTGCACTGACTGGCCCGTCTCCAGGGATGGAGGGGGGTTCTGTTGCGGAGAGGCAGAGGCCCTGGTGGGCCTCCATGAAGCCAGGCGTATGAGCAATAGTCTTTGGGAAAGGCTGGGAGCCCATACTGGGCAAGTGCGTTGCAGGGGCAGCGGCGAGGGAAGCACTATTGAGGGGCGGCAGCCCTGTCGGGCTGTTGCGGGGTGCGAGTGGGGTGCTGGGGTGTCGGTGGTCCTCTTTACCTATATTGTGAAAAACTTCACCTGAATGGGGGAAAGGAAGAAAGCACAAATGTAAGACTGCAATTCTCCCCAAATGTCCCCAAGAAAGCATCAGTACATCACCACCCACAGTTAGATATTACCACAGTGGCAAAAACAATATTTATAAACTTGAGTAAGTAGAATAGAATGTATACTATTATGTATATCCAATTTCATGTTGCTAACTACACTACTAACATTACAGCCCTAGTCAATTCCAGTGAAAAAGAACTACCCGACTGAAACTCAAGTTCAGCTCAAATTCAAATTGAGGTTACAAAAACCAAACTAACAAACAAGAATCTAAGCTGAATCTGTGTGATCCCTAGCCAAATGTCCTGCCTGTCTCCAGCTCTCCCTTCTTTACCTAGGGAGGTGGGTCTCTTAGATGCAACTTCGAGGAAATTATTACTTGACTGGACAGTGGTGGCGGTGCAGGAGACCGAGGAGGTGGCTGCCGAGGTGGCCATCACCACTTGCTTGGCCTCTAAGAAGGCATCTTGGAAATTGTAGAGACACTTCTTCTTTGCTCCGTTCTTCTTCTCCTTGCCCAATGGGGCGAGAGCTGGGGTTGGAGCGGCAAGGGTCGTGGGCTCGATGCCCGGGGATGGCAGAGGGACGTCGGGAAGGGGAGGAACCATCATTTCACCTTCAACAGACACGCAAAGACATACAAAGATACCTCATTACACCAGTTTTGATCCAGTTTACATAAACAGATGCAAATTAACACCATCCCCAGGAACCTCATGAACAATGCTGCAAATGTGCGCTCTAGTGTGGAGACGTTCTTTGCTCATCTGTACAAATCTTACTTGTTTCCAGCATCTGTTCTATGCTCTGAACCAACTGTGTTTGGGAACTGTTGCATGAGGCAAATGTTTTTGAAACTACACAACTCTCAAGAAGACTGTGAAGACAGTGGAGTGGCCTGATGCGCCCTATAACCCAGGTGGGAGCAGCACAGGTAAACTGCCCCACATAAAATGGCATCCACAGTGAATGCTTTGTCTGTAAAAAAAAAAAAAATAATAATAATAATAATAATAATAAGAGCACATTCAGAATGTTCAGTAACAATCTATTAGACTGTTCAAATGAATTGGGCCAGAACCTCCCTTCTCCTCTCCATATCATTCGTATCATATTAACATCTCCAACCCTCTCCGTATGTTCCTAACATCACGGTCTTTGGGCACTGTGCACGTGCTGCTGTCCTCACCAGAGAGGGGCTCAGGGAGCAGCACAGTGGAGTTCCAGTTCTTCATCATGTGGGCGTCCCAAAGGTTCTCAAACTTGAGCGAGGGGCAGGCAAGGGAGCCGTTCCAGTCTCCACCGCCGCTGAAACAGTTTGGGTAGACGTGGTCCGGAAGAGTGGGGCTGAACACCTGCGGCTTTCCTCCCGTGTGATTTGTCGAGGGGGCAGGAGGCAGAGTCTGGACGGAGATTAAGGACAGGGACATTGTATCCATATTAAACCTTTTTTTGATATCCATATTTGCATTAACATTCAGGCAAAAATTAAAAAGGTTGTTGAGCAAAAACATCTTGTCTAAATCTGCATGACATGTTTGACATGGTGATGTGCGTATTTTTATCTGGAAAAATAAAATAAGTCTCAAGGTCAAAATCTCTGAAAATCCTGGGCACCTCTCTTGCAGTAACATTGTCGCAGTTCTAAATAATGTTGCTGTTTAAATTTTGATGAGGTGTGACCCCTAGTGGACCTCCAAGGCAGTGCAGAAATCAAAGCCTGTCTTTGGCTCAGTGCATTTGCAGGCTCAGAGAATAAGAACGGCCCACATTTCTAAATCCTACATACATAACTAATCTGCACTTCTCTTACACAACAGCTCAGTTGCCAAGAGACACAGGCTTCCTTTACAGCCTGCACTAACTGCATGCTAGAATCTGACTATAGGACAGCATATCTGGTTCATCATGTGGGGTCTGATAAATGTTTTGATAAAAAATAGGTGTGGCTTGCTGCACAAAAAAACGCATTGTAGTATATGTACATATGTATATATGTAAAATAAGTATATAATATTTGGTCCTGTGAGGGTAATTTGGTCTCTGCATTTACCCTAATCGTGAATTAGTAAAACACTGTGTTCACTGCTGTGAGGTGACGCATGCACTACCCCAGAGCAGTGGGCTGCCTGCTACAAGCGATGCCCAGGGACCAGTTAGGGTTTGCTGCCTTGCTCAAAGGCACGATAGCCGGGGTCTACTGATCAGGGATCGAACTGACAACCATTCAGTTTAAAGCCCGAAGCCCTGACCAGTAGAGGACAGCTGTAATCTCTCCCTCAGCCTCCTCATCATCACCCTCTCAGGAGCTACTACTGCTGCTCCCCAGCCGACACTGAAAAGGGAGAGGAGGAGAGGTGCCCCCGTATACTACCAACAAAAAAAAAAGCCTCAACTAAATTTGTCCACATCCTGCGGCAGAAGATGTAAGAGAGTTGATCAAGGCACGCTCAAGATGTCTGTCTTTATCGTTATTCATTACATTGTATCAGGTTTAATATTTGACAGGTAGCCTCACCTTGCTGTGTGTGAGGGGTGGGCTGGGGTAGAGGGTGGGATGCAGCAGTGGCCGGGGGAGATGGGGCAGATTGTGTAGGGGCAGGTGGCCATGGATGTGGGGGTAGAGGTGGAGGCTGGGGTGAGGGGCGGTTTTCTCTGTGAAGAACTGCTGTTGTTGAGAGGCATGGAGCCTGTTGTTGCCTGGCAACAGACTGCTAGAATCTATGTTGCCCTGGTTGCACACGTGACACTCGCAAGGGTGCTGCACCTGCTCCACCTTTTGTTAAGTAAGAGAGATATTTAAAGAGTCAATAATTCTGTTGGTAGTAATATTATACCATCAAATCATAGACATCACATACATAATCTTTGGCTTTTAACTATGTGAGTGCATGTGAGTTTGTATATTATCTTGTATTTGTTTGTTTGTATAAGTTCTATCTGGTTCAAGAAAATGTTTGGAAAATCTTTAACTTTATGCATCTTCAAATGGCAATGAGGCAGAGACCAAGCGAGAGAGAGAAAACAGTGCACCTGTGTGTGTGGATAGGAGGGAGGTGGGCTGTCGCTCTTCCTTGGAGAGTGCTCCCCCTGCTGCCCTGGAGGCTCCCCTGCACTCTCCCCATCCCCCTCCTCCTCATCGCCCTCTGAGGAGCTACTGCTGCTGCTGCTCCCCTGAGGAGACTAGAAGAGGAGAGGAGGAGAGATCAAGAGACGGAACAACGGAGAAGGAAATAGACAGAAAAGATAGATAGAAAGACGCTTGTCTTTCAAGAGCAGGATTAGGAATAAAAGGCTACTATTTTGCTTTCACTCACCCCCCCAAGTGCACACACACAGACACAGACACAGACACAGACACAGACACACACACACACACACACACACACACCTCTTCCTTGAGTGCCATGTTCTCTCCTGCTCCATTGAGGTCACTGTGAATGCCATTCATGACTGCCACCACTGCAGGGTCACTGTAAGGGCTCATGGAGTAGATGTCCGCAAACTTTGCGGACAGCGGAGGCACTTCGTCGTCATCACTGCCACTACGTCAGGAAAACAAGAACAGGCCAAAGAAACACAACATCAACATCAACAACAACAAAGAAATGAGTCACTTGCCACTCGCCACTTCAGGGTGTGACCCAAGAAGAACACAGGATTCATTTAGTAGAAGAAATACAATGGCATGCACACGCGCACCGACACATATACGCACGCACACACACACACACACACACACGCTTAACTGGTAACGTCACATGTTGACTAAGATTAATCACTGGGAACTATCTGCCTGCACATGATCTCCATAAACAAAGAGCACCAAACAGAGAGAGTAAAGTAATGCCATGCAGATTCAACTGGATTAAGGATTATAAAAAATGGTCTATTTTTTTCTGAACCCAGTATTCACAAATTGTTGTAATAGACTAATAAAGCCTTATAACCAATGCCAATGAAATCTTTATAACTGTTAATACATTATCATGATTGTTGACAAGGCATTACATCTTTGGAAATTTGAAAACCACCATTTTACTTATTGTCTGCAATAGTGCCTTATTGATTTCCAAGAGTCATTATGTGTTCATCTCACTTTACTTAAGAGTATCCATTGAGCGATTGTTACGCCTCATTATTTGGCATGGGTAATCGGGCATGATAGGACAATTAACAAATTGAAGTTTTATAATGCTTGTGATGAGATAAGATGAACTGAAGAAAAGTAAAAATGGTTTGTTTAAATCTAGAGGAGATGGGAAATGAGTAAATTACCCAAAACTGTGGCGTATTGTGAAACCCCAATATGTTTTAGCCAGGCTAGCCCCGGCACGTGCTTCCACTCAATTCCTCATTTAGCTCTATACGCTAATAGTTACATAGTTACATTACCTAGTGCTTCCACTCAATGGTTAGGTTTCAGATGCTTTAGTGAAAAAATGAAGCAATGTGAAAGCGTTTGATGCATCTGGCTAAGTGTGTGCTAGGGTGTGTGCATGAAGTTAAAGTTGCTGTAAGCAGGCCACGCCGGATCACTCACAAGGTTGTCTGAGCATCCTGCGCCAGCAGCAGGTGCGGGTGCTGCTGGATGGTGATAGGTGAGCTGGAGGCCGACCCCGAGCCGGAGCTGCCCGACGACATGCTGGGGGGGTGCACCTGGGACAGGTAGTCCCGCGGCGGCTCCGTCTGCACTGGCAGCTTCAGGTGCAGCTCCTCAGCCATGGGGGCGTCCATGATGCCACACGTCAAAATATGTGAGAGACTGCAGTCGTCACAGGTGCACCTGTGGGGTAGGAGCGACGCAGTATTGGGAGAAAAGATGGGGAGAGAGAGAGAGAGAGACAGAGAGAGAGAGAGACAGAGAGAGAGAGAGAGAGAGAGAGAGAGAGAGAGAGAGAGAGAGAGAGAGAGAGAGATTTGATTTTTATAAAAACTTTCACTGAAACAGTCAATTTTGCCAAAACCAGAAACAGAATATGAGAGCAACCAGCGAGAAAAAAAACGTAGAACATTTGAAATAAACAAAACAAAACCTAAACCAAATGAAAAAGTTTACAATTGGCCAAAGATTCCGTTCAACACAGTTCAGCATTTGAATGCACATAGAGACTCAAAGTCACAATTGACAGGGCCTTTGAACATGAAACTAATAAACATGCAGATGAAACACATAGAAAGAGTAACATGCTTCAAAGCATCAGTAGTATCAACAGCAACACTGAGCAGTCACAAATACACAATAGAAAAATCAGTAGTCATAACACATGAGTTTCAAAGAGCATCATCAAAGCAATCTTCTATTTTGACCCCTCTTTGCCCCTTAGTATTGGCCAAAAAACAAATAATTTGCCCTAGACAACATTCTCGCTGCATGCTACATTACCCCCATCAGTAGAGTAACCATCTTCTATTTCATTACCTGATTGTTTTCCTCGCTTTGTGTTATTCTTAACACCGTTTGATTCATCTTTTTTCCTTTTTTTGTTTCCATTTCACAGCCGACTAAATCATCAACCAAATTCTTTTCACGGGTCAAAGTGGAGGAGGGCGTACCAGACCCGCATGCAGCAGGTGCCGCTCCAGGCTCGGTCACACACTCTGAGCCATCCACATTTCTCTCTTGGCCAGACACAATTATCACCATTTTGCCCTCCGCAGGTGGAGACGCAGTGGACTCCACTGCACACCCCTCCCGCTCAGGCACAATTAGAGGTTCCTGCACGGAAGCCCTCACTGTGAAACCAGCCAGGTCAGGCCCGGCCGGAGTGGACTCCTCCACCCCAGACCCGACCGCTTGAGATCCGGCCACGGCAGACTCCTCTGGCTGGTCTGAAGCGGGTGCCTCCGCTGCAAGACCATTAGGTGTGGGTGTCTGCCTTCCAACATTCTCCTCATTGTGCACCATCCTATGTGGACAGTCACAAATAATATAACCCATATAACCGCAACCGCAAAACATTTCATCGTCATATCTGAAGTAACAAAAACTGTGTAATGAAATCCATCAACTTTTAATTTGAGCGTCAAGTCACCATTGTTAAGAACCATGAACACCGGTCTTCGGAAGGAGACTACATGTTTAAGCAAGGGCGATTTCCACCCTAAAAGATATCTTTCGATTGGTAAACGCAATTTTCAAAACGTGAAGGCTCGTCTTTAAGAAAAGGTGGAACATTAGAAATAAAAAAATTCTTTGAGGGTGAACTAAGGGGCAAAACGGGGACAAATAACCCATCAAGCACCACACCACTTTCAACTAATTGGTTCACTTTATCAACGCTGCTCAAGAAGAGCACAATTGAGTTGTTCATTCTCAAGGCTGATTTAATATCACCGTGGCAAACTATTTCGTCAATGGCTGAACTACAAACTTCAACACTGCTGTGAGAAACCACCCTTACACCATGGTGCCGTGTCAAGTTCTCAAACACCATTGTTCTATGAAACACAGCTACAACCAGCTACTAAGCTGGATGCGGGTATTATTAAATAATTAATAATAAATCAGTAAATCGTGAGGTTAAAAACACACCCACCAAAACATAAATACAAAAAAAGATAGAAATTAAAAAGCCAGACAGCAACCATTCACGCTCACCACCACACTCCAGCAGCATGTGCACACACATGCATGTGTGTAGAGAGAGAGAGAGAGAGAGAGAGAGAGAGAGAGAGAGAGAGAGAGAGAGAGAGAGATGACAACATATTAGAGATAAAGCCAACCTTAAGACTGTGTGTCGGTAGCAGAATGCTCTAGTTAAATAGTGAGATGGACTGAAAGCATGAGCTTACCGTCTGCGGTAATTACAGTTTGGACAGTCTGGTAAACTCAGTCTGGAAGACAGCATCTGCCTCACTGTGTCTGTGAAATTAGTGTCTCCTGCGACGGACCTCTTACTGTTGGCGAGCTATATTGGGAAAGAAAAACATGACAAGGTGTGAATGTAAATTTTGAAATGCTGAACACTGACTATAGTGTTTGATTCATGACCGATCCTTCTTCCCAACAAAACAAAATGTTATTCAAGCGCAAAAACCTCACAGTAGGTATTTATAAAGTAAGTATTAACACAAGTATTAACGCAACAACAATCAAAACAAATAAATAAACGTAAACCTAACCATGCCCCTCAAAAATAAAAGGTACTAAGATAGTCACCAGTGGCATTATTTTGAATAGAATGTCCACCATTGCCCTTTCATCCCCCTGACGCCATGTTGCACAGAATTTGCGAATTCCTGGTCTACCGAAACTTGTTATCCTGAAATAACAAGTTGTGCATTCAGTATCAGTGCCTGTTTTTACCTGTTCCTCAATGAACTTCTTTTGTTTGAAGAACTCCCAGTCTTCTTTCAGCATTCGCTGTTTTGTTTTTAAGGACATCTAATAATACAACATGTCATTGACTTAAGGTTAGTGATGCCTGTCATGAGAAGGCAGCATATTTTATTTTTCATAATGTACATACAATTTAGACATTGTTTTATTATTACTTACATTTAATCTTATTTATTTATTTATTGCAGGAAAGTCACCAAGATTTTTTTGTTTTGTTTTGTTTTTAAACTTACATTTTTGCTAATTAATGACTTGTGTGGTTCGGTCCGCTGATTTGTACCATTCTGCCCTTCCACCTTAGAAAGTAACTAGGAGACAGAAATAAATAAATCCATTATGAGACAGGAAAGCAAATCAAACCAGATATATTAAACAGGAAAACAAGAAGACACAAGAGAAGTGCCAAACCCAAATAATCACAACCCACCTGCTCGTCCACATAGTTATCTATTCTCTTCTCGCACTCAAGCCACTCAATGGCCACTGAGCTCATCTCCTGGTTTAGCCGTTGGTAACTCTCCAGCAGTTTACGGTACATGTCTTCACTGTACGAGTCATGTGAGGTTGTGCCCTGCCTGAAGTCAGAAGATACAGAAACAAAATATGAGGAAAATACTGTGGCAATATTTTGCACATACTCTACCAGTATTTGTATTTTCGTTGAAATACAAGTGAACGCTTCCCTATGACATTCTTGAGATATCTAGTTCATGGGAATGAGGTATACACACGATTGCAGGGACTTTGGCCACCAAAATCAAATCTGCTCATCTGAACATTTGACTGAAATTTGAAGCATGTGCCTTTAGTCGTTCTTGATATGCTCAAGGGTATGAAACATACATCACCTCACAGTTGCCTAGACCTTCACCATTCAAAATTGTTCTTAGAGTCCAAGTAAACATCAGTACTAAATTGGAAGCACATACTGTAGCTTAATGCATGAAGCTGAATGTAGGAATCTGTGACTCAGGTTCAAGGCTAACTGCTATCTCAACACAGACTGTGAATTTTCATTTAGAGGGGTACACAGACTGATATTACTGAGTGTGCAAGGTATGCTCCAACAAAACACTGTGTTGGCAACAACACAAAGATGGCTAGGTAAGATAGTCACAATTTATGTAAAAATATAAGATATAATCCTGTATAGCACTACCAAAGAGGTGTTTATGCGGACTTTTTCAAAATCTTTCAAGGGCCTTTTTTTAAATTCACAAACATTAAGGGGCCTATGGGAACCCTGCATAATAATGACACGTTCATAACCATGGCAACTTTGATGTCCATGTTGGATTCCACCTAAGCATTCAAATAAAATCTGAAACAAATGCCTGGAGGCGTTTTTGAGAAAATGTAAACCGGTTCAAAAATATCTTTGTCGCAAATATAATGCATCAGTGTGGCGAGACGTATGACTGTACTGGCAGTCTGACTACATTAGTCTCCGGCCAAACTACTACTAGTAGTAGAGACAAAAAATATAATGACAATAATGTTGGAGGGCCTAATCTTTCTGAGTTACACCACCAAACAGGGAGCACTCACCTGAGCTGTGCTGCAAGGGCAGGTAAGCTGTTGTGCAGGATAGGTTCGGAAAATACTAAGTTCTCGAAAAGGTGCTTGTTGTGCAGCTCCCATGTTACCTGGAACTTTTGCAAGTGCTCATTTTCCTGAGGAGTAGAGAGATGAGAAGAAGAGATCAGATCAGTCACCAGCAATCATCACCACAGAGAATGATCTGCTCCGAGCAAGAGAGATACAGGGGTACGTCAACGGAATTCAAGATATTCAGATATTCCCTATTGCTCAAAAATGGCATAATTATTTAGTATTTGACAAGCTAAAAGCCAAAACAGCACAAGATTTGCAATTATTCTGCAGAAAATCCACATCCTCTACCCTTGATAGGACTGGGCTGCAAAAGAAAAACAAAAACAACAACAACAAAAAAAAAAATGACTTTGCCCATCCTGGCCTGAGTTAAAAAATGCCTGGGCAGGTAAATGAGGGGTAAAAGCATCCGTGGCAAACTGACCAGCGTGAGCAGGAAGCTGCTGATGGTGCGGGCGGCCTGACAGAGGGCGCTGTACTCTTCCAGTAGCAGAGAGATGAACTGATGGGCCTGTGGGGGACCCTGCACAGCCACAGACGCCGCCGTCGTGGTCGCCGTTGTCGTCACCTTGGAGCCGGCCGACAGGTGCTTGAGGAGGCGCACCTTCATCTCCAGCACATACTCGCGCGCTTGCTGCTCCAGCCGCTGATACAACTGGTACGGGTCCTTCTCACACAGACTAGAATGAACACAAGGGGATGGGAACGACCCAAGGGGTTACAACACTGGCACTGTGGGTTTCAGTGTATAGTTGAGGGGGACACTTGCAGAAGAGGAAGCTGTCCCACTGGAGCTAGATCTGTGGTGCATTTCCAGTGCAAACTTAGCCTGGGAATTCCCATGCTCCTTTGCTCGCTTATTTCATTTCACTCTGCAGAGGAGCATGGTGACCATGGCCGTTTTTCTCGCTTACTTTCGGTATCCAATCGCAGAACAAAAAGGGATTTGTACGGCCCTCGATTGCATTTTACGTCACATGGTGGCTCTGGTATTGGCTCCGAGGTATGTACAGACGCTATGATAGACATTCGTAGCGCCCAATAAACGGCTATGGACAATTGTAAACGATGCTTCCGCTACGAGAAATGCAATAGGTAGGTCCCCAGACTAAATATCACTTGTGATTTTAGTTTGGCATTCGCCAGGCTAGTGCAAACTCTACTCCAGTGCAAACTCTATCTGCAAAGTCTACTGCCAGTTTGGGCCCATAAGGCCAGTTCGATGCCAGAGGCAAAGCTCTACATTCAGACTTACCGGTCCACCAGCTCCTTCATGCTCTCTTTGTCTCGGTCCAGCGGCTGGTCTTGGTCGTCGGCCAGCGGAGTGCCGGTCTGACGGTAGATGCACCGGACCAAGTAGCGCACCTCTGACCAGTGGTTCTGCAGCTGCTGGGACTCGCGCTCAGACTCTGCGGTGATCTCTCTGCCAATACCAAATATGGATGTTTATGCTTAGCTTTAGAGATTCAAGGCAACATACAATACAAAAACACTACATAAAAAAAAATAATAATAAAAAAAAAAAAAAAGATATGCTGAACACAACGTTGGTATAAAAATTTTTTAACACTTTCTATGACCACTATGATTGAAACTTAAGATCAACATGACAAGATATTGCATACAAGACTTTATAAGGCCTTAAATTCATATGTTCACATTTCAGACATTTTTAAGACTCTGTGGAAACCCTGACACATAAGCCACAGTGAGGGGCAACAGTGGGGGTCCCTAAAAGGGGAGGGATGGTGCCTGTCATTTCAGACCGGATCTGATTGAGACAGACTGCTCACCGTCTCTCGTTGCAGGCCTCACAGTTGCACACGGTGTCGCTGGCAAGCGGGAGTGGGAGAGGAGCGCTTAGTTCCGGGCCGGGAAGAGGAGGAGCAGCGCCAGTGCCTGTCAGACGGCTACCCGCCCCTGGAGGCTCTTGCACCAACCCGCCGTTACCCATGGGCATTGGCAAAAGGAAGTCCTGGTTCTGAGAGAGACAGAGAGAGGAGGAGAGGAACCGCACAGACAGAAGGGTCATAGGGGGTTAAACAGTTGAAGCTCTCAATTGGTGTAAATAATGATGAAGGCAACCAAGGCCTCCATGTGACCTCTATCTTTCTTTGACTACACTCACTCACTGGTGACTATTTTTGGATGGACACTGCAGTGCACATCAAAGCTCACAGAGGACATCAAAGCTCATTGTACAAGGTAGGTTTTGAGCAGAACTGCACAATCCCAGAGTAGCTATAGAGTTCTCCCAACAGTCACCAACACCAACTTCTTAAATTCAAGGATGGGACCATTTTCTAGTTTTGGGTCTCGTTCAGAGAATCATTTTTCCTCTGTGGCATTTGTCAGTTGTGCTCTTGGCTGCAGCCAGGAGGATGAGATTTGCAGAAATACGTACCATCACCAGTGACTGTTCCATGGCGGCGTGCCGTTCTTCCTTCTCCACTGTGCGTCTGCAGTCCGGGCACACCCACAGGGGCAGCTGCAAGGAGCTAGGAGCTTTGAGCGTCTGCGATGTGCCGTTCTGCCCCAACGCTTCGGCCTCTAGGAGGGCACTGTCCTTCCGCTCGCTCCGACACAGCAGGCAGCGGTCGCCACTAGTGTAGGGAGCCCTCTGGTTCAGGCCGAACGTGAACGGTGTTTGGGACTGGGGTATGAAGAAAGAGGAGAGAGAAGGCCAGCCAGCCAGTATGATGTTAGACAAGAACAGCTTGCAGGTGTACTCCTGGAAAATGTGTGGGTGGCGAGGGTGTTCACAAATGGTACAGTATGCTGAGGGTGCTTGTCACATGTTTTACCTGAAGCACTCCTGAGAAGTCTGCATTCACTGAGAACTGAGGTGTGCCATTCATGGGAATCTGGAGAACATAAATTATCACACATTTAACAGGACCAGCCTTGCAAAGCATTAGTAGGACTTACTAGGAAAACAGGCCTTTGGCAATGGAATGGAATATTACTCCCATTCCATTCCATTCCATAAATTCCACATACAGTAGGCTATACTGGGCCTAGACCGATACCTTTTCGCCTTTGCTCATGGTCCTTTCAACAGAAATAAGCTACTTTAGCAGACAAACAATGTCTTTGTTTATAACTTAATCTATGCTTCATAAAAATTATTTTTTTCTGTTATTTACTTCATGCAGTTCATACCTTACGTACGGTACTTAAAAGCAGTCATCAGTTCATCTAGGCTTCATAAAAGTTTGATTTGCTGTGAATTACTCTTCTGCACTTTAGCATTTATCACAAATAACTTGATACCTTATTTCAGTCTTAAAAATCAGTCAGTAAAAAAGCTGACCCATGCCAAAGTTTTCCCCATGCAAATTAGGCAGAAAAGTGAACACCAGGCCTACAGTTCAGTTGAAACAATCGTAAACATTTAGCTAGGATGCATGTTATGCACCAGCACGCATCTATGTGTAAACAACCACCGTCTTAATGAAGAGAGAGTGGAGTGAAAGTTCAGTTAATAGTGGCTACGTTTGGTCATTAGTTTTCCAACAAGATTGGTTTGCTGTTTCTTTAAGGGGATCAAGGCATAGTACTGATGTGAGATAAACAATACTGAGAGGAAGTATTATATGGGCAGCAAGGGCAAGAGTTAGGCTACTGCTACAAGCAGTAAATCCTACATCGGGGAATAATGGCATCTACAGAACAGTGCATCACTGAGCCGGAGACAACACTGCAGGAAGGTTGCAATGCAAAGTCTTAAGTCAAGTAAAATACTTCTCGCTACATTTGTGAAGCGTCGGGCGGTGCCCATCTCTGTTTCCCTAACCCAAGACCACATGGCCACACAGGGCAGTATGACTTCAGTGGGGATACACAGTTAGTCCTCTGGTAGTCCCATGTGTTAACTTTACCCACTCCATCTAGATATCTGAGTGCCAGTAGGTACCATTCATGACCCGACCTCGAGACACTCACGATCTCCCAATCGAGAGGCGGACGCTTTACCACTATGCCAACTCATTGGTAATGCTGTGAGCATTTTGGGGTTAGGTATCTTGCTCAAGGACACCTCGATGAGGTGCCGTTCGGTTGCCGAGCGGGACCTCTACTACAGGTGCCATCATTGCCCCAATGCACTTTAATACCTGGGGGGAAAGACATTGCCTGCCTTTAAATGTGCTAAGACTGTGGCAGCTTAAAAGGGCAACTCTGGCATGTCTGAACCATATCCCAGCCTATAGGCAACTACAAAAGGTAGCCTAGGCAACTGCCAGCACAAAAACTTAATTTAGATTTTATTTAACACTACACAGTTAAACCGGCATCGAAATATTTCAGTATTGCTCTATCTTGTCTATCTTGCACAGGGCTTACAAATAGATGTACAGCCCCTGTGGTGGCATAAAACATTGTATTTTACCGAGTGCATTCTGCTTCAAGCTGCCTGGGGATGCTTGCTGCCACTGCAATCTCTGTCATAGTACGGACAATTACCTTCATTTCTGGGGTACTGACGACACTCACAGGCATCTAACATTAGAATATAGGTTTAGAAATGCCAAAGTTCCCCATTTGCCATGGCTAATAACCAGTGTGGAACTTAAGTGTTTTACAAATTGAGATGCTACTTCAGGAACAACCAGATGCAGCTTGATAGGTCTTGCAAGGTACAGCAGTGTTAGCAGCAGTGCATCAAGTAGCCCAAGACACACTCCACACATGCCAGGTGCCATATTTCACTACCCCAAATCAACTTTTCCCTATTCCTCTGTCTCCCAATCTGTTTATCTCTGGAACTATAAGAGTCAGAAAAAATTGGTAGGATTTCAGGAGATGCCAGGTCAACAGCTGTCTTATGGAATCTATAGGGCACCAGAGTCGGTTAGTATGCGGCTTTAACATGAAGCAAATATCCTTTTCATTTCGAACAACTTGATCACTTTCATAAGAGATCAGGCATGTTATAACTATACAGGTTGGTAAGTGGAGAATATTTAACCTCTTGGGTGGTCTTGGAGTAACATATAGCATGACAGTCCCACCAGACAGACAAGAGTTGACCATAGCAAAGGGTACCAGGCTGGATGTCAGCCAGCATTTTTTTTTTTTTTAACAAGGCACGGTTTCGGTCACGTCACGAATGCATCTTTTCCTTCACATATCTTGCAAAACGCAGGGTAGAAATTGTGCACCATTAACAATCCTACGACACAACAAAACGCTCTTCCTTGATCCAATGACAGCTAGGCCTACGCAGCTTCTTGGGAACACTTCCTGTTATGCAGTTCTACGGACAGGTCAGTGGGACAGGTGTCGCTGCTGAAATTCGTGTTACCATAACTAATGTGAAGCATTTTCTTATCCAACAAGCTGCACACAATGTGACCGGTGAGCGTTCCATACCCTCCATGTATGTGGCCAAACCAAAAGGATAAGACCAGGTTAATTAAAGATTCAATAGTTTTAATAATCTATACCCCGGCCTACTATTGTAACGTTAGCTAGTCAGCGACCTGCTATAGTGGCTAATATAAAATCAGCTCATGAACACTGACAGCAAAAATCGATAGTCAATTCTTCTCGATCAACCAGTGCTCCTATCTATCAAGTATGGCGCAAACTGAACTTCGATATTAGGCGACATAATAGTCTGACCAAGTCCAACGTCAAAACCCAGACTTTGAAAACATACTGACATCCTTCCCAGTTAACTTGGGCTGGTCTAGTCTGATAACTTGGCTAACGATTAGCTTGTTAGCTAATAAGCTAACATTAACGCAGAGGTTCACAGACACTCGGAAGAAATGTAGCAGTGATCACATAGCGTTATACAAGACGCTCAGTGTTGCATGCTTTTGTCTGATGCGTCTACGCAGTGCATGATTAGCCCCAATATTGATCACTGTTGGTGACACCGGTGGAAGCTCCAAGCCTTTCTCGTCCATCAACCAGCTAGCTAGCAAGGTAAAGATTGCCAACTAGGCCGCAGTGTCCGATATGCTCTGATGTAAAACTTGATCATTACGCTTGCACATCTACATACATCTCTCACCTCTCCATTTAGACTTGGGATTCCCCCAACATCACCGTTCCCAGTGCTTCCCGGTGTTAAAAAGCTCGTGACAGGGGCGGCTGGGGCTGTTGATAGAGGTGTGCGGGCCGTAGTCGAGCTCCCGGCCTGGATATTACTGGCGATACTGCAGATAGTACTGGTGCAGCTACTGCTGCCACCGCCCCGCTTGTTCTTCCTGCGTTTAGCTCCTCGTTTTGCGTCGGTTGGACTCATTTTTCTAGGGTTATCACAGACAGCTTTCCGTCTACAAAATGTGAGGTTCTCGGGCTGGATGCCAGACTGTAGATCGGAAGATATAAATAAAGGCGATCGATGTTGTGATGACAAAATAACAGCGCCTCCGAAAATTATCAGACTGCTAGCTACTACAGTTGAAATTCCAATATGGCCGTCTCAACAGGAATTGGTTGCTCGCGATTGCGTTCTTGGCGTATGCTGGATGAACGTTGTATGCTGGGAAATGTAGTGCAAAAAGAGTCCACTGCGTTAACTTAGTTGCAGTAATCATCACCACTGTTAGGTCCTGGGCTGACCCAGGGTTACTTTGTTTCATCATCACCACGAAGTAGGCCTTTCTGGAAAAATTTCAGTGGTGCCAAAATTGCCACCTTCATCCATACGACTAATCAGGAAGGTCCCTCGAACACCATAGCCTAAAAGCACACTGTCCCACCAACAACTTCCATCACTCCATCTCCCTGCTATCATGTAGCCCATTGCCCCTACCCCACCTGGCCCGCTCACTAACCCATCAACCAACCCACCATTTGTTGCCCCTTTCCTACTGCACTTCTCTAGGCCTACTTTAGAACATCTCTTCTGCCCCCTCCTCCTAATGCACAAATAGGCAGACATCAGACATAAGTTCACTTCTTCCACCAGTTATCATACATTTGCTAAATAAATTCCTTAAATCCTTGACTGTATAATATGATGAGGCTAGTAAAGTAGGGACAGATTATGGACTGTAAGAGCCTATGTGATACAGAACTGTAATGAAACGGAGTGGAATGGAGTGGGAGATCGGTAGGCCTAGTGGATATCGCCAACGGTGGGTGCAGGAATAAAGCTGAAGCCTGAGTTCAGTAGGGAACCACAACCGGTACCTTAAACAACACAACAGGGCTATGGATTGATTCTCTCCAGATTTCCCCTTTGAATATGATGACATTTTTTTTGCCATACACAACTGAGTGGAGAAAATACGGAGGGAAAAATGCTCAGAAAAAGCAATGAAGATTTAACTGTTAAGAATGTCTAGTATTAATGTGAATCTAAATTATTGATAGGTGTTTACTGAGACATCATCACCACTGCGTAAGTATGGATAGCAGAGGCGCAAAAATCCAGCTATTTTGGCTTTACTTCTTTGCAGCTTTGTTGTTTGTATGCACAAAGCCCTTTAAGCCCTCTAAGAACATCTTTGAATCCATATTTTGAAGAACCATAGGCCTGTCTCAGAAACCGAAGATCTTATCAAGCTGAAATGAAGACATGTATGAGACAAATGAATGAATGAAGACATGATGAGGACTGCGGTGCAGAAACCAAGATTTTTGTGTTGAATGGAATCAAAATGATAGTTCAATGGAGTTCAAAATGACAAAATATTACAAGCACCACCCATAGGAATCAATGGGATGTATACAAAATAATAACGTCTGCTGTTCTTGCTAACAGTTTTATTAGGCTTTGAGTTGCTGTTGAGTGAAGATGAATGCAGGTTGGGTCTGAACATGTTTCAATTAGGATCAGTGTTCAAGACCGGGTCGGGTCACTGTTCTCTCCCTCTACCACGTTTATTATCCACAAACTACTTTCTTGGTTTCTCTATCAAACTTCCAAAAATCTGGAGAAATTGTCGCTATTAGGTAACCTCACTCATGTCAGATGATTTGTTATGCTGCAATTATTTGCACTCCCTCATCTGAAAGCTCTTCGGAGAGCTCTTTCAGAATACTGGGCATCATCAAAAATCCTAGCATATAATTGGACAAACCACTTGTCTGTCATCTTACTTTAACTCAGTGTTTCTCAAACTATGGGGCGGGCCCCACTAGTGGGGCGCAGGCACATGACAGGTGGGGCGCAAACATCTCTTTGCAATCGACCAATGGCTGCACCATGCCCATGCACCATTCACAGCTATTCATCAGATATGCACATATGACAGTAAATTGAGCTTTCCAATGGTGTTATTTGCTAGTAACTGTGATGAGTGGTTGAAGAGAAATTTGGCTTTGAATTAGTATCATGAAAATCCTGTACTCGAAAAGTATTCCTCACGGAGATATTGTGCGCAAATTGAGCCCTCCAGGTGGGGCGTGAACACTCTCTGCCTTCCAAAGTGGGGAATGACAGAAAAAGTTTGAGAACCACTGCTTTAACTTCTCACATCGAAATCAACCCGTAACAAGGCACTGCATGCCACGATGCAACAAGATTTCTAATTTCTCGACAATTCCAAACATGCATAAACAGTATCTGTGGCATAATCAGTTTAACTCACATATCTGTTTCATATAACTTAGTCGTGTTTTGGACGTTTGTAAGTGATGAGCTACTTCACGTCTTTAAAATTCCCATCCAGCGGTTCCCACGGTCTGGCCTGGATGGGTACGTCTGTTCCATCTCGGTCCTGAAATCTTTCCCGACAGGTACGATCTCAGATGCTTGCATGGAGCTGCTTGCAGTGTAGCATATCATCTGACGTGAGTGAGTTTAACTATTTCACTCACTTGAACATCTAAGCTTTGACATTCTGCTTCCTCCTCTAACCAGTTACATTGGGTTCATCAAGTGTAGTTCTTGCATGTCTGGAAAAGATGGCAACTTGTTCAAGAGCTTACAGAGTAACATGCCATTCCTTTGCACCCTCATTATGTCCCAAAGACCAAAGCATGTCAGCCAGGGCACTGATATGCACTGCAAACTGACTGAACTCACAAGAGTCTCCAGAGTGGATTGTTGGAAAGCTCTGAATTTAATCTTTTCTAGGACCAGATGAGGTTGGCCATACTTCCTCTGAAGGACTTTTGCAGATTTGACAAGGCCTTATTGGCCATCTGCAGAAGCCATTTCTCCTCCTTTGCTGATCAGTGGGATAAAAAACAAAATTCAGTTGATTAGAGACTCGGCATTGGGCCAGAGTCCACCAGTCAGAGACCTCACATCCATTATTCTGAGTATCTCAGTCTGCGATAAATGCCTATAACGCCACTAAATTCGACTCTGGTATACTCACCTAGCAGCCATTGTTGATGCGTACACTTCAAGGGTACATTTCAACACGTTGAGGTATACGGCAAGTTAAACGATGGCGCCTCACTCTTTGTGGCGATACGATTGGAGAGTCATGCACAACAGGTAAAATATTTTACTCTTGGATAGACTGTGCCACCGTTTCGGCACACAACAGTGCAGGCACTCATGATTAGCTGGCTGTGTCACGTCAAGCGGTGTAAATCGAGTGTACATTCGTGAAAATGTGCTACCAGGTGCTTAACGTCGTTTAGAACGTTACCGAGCTAAACACCACTAAATGGGGATTCATTCTTTCAAAGCAATTTACAGTTTTAAAGCCCCAAAGTGTTAGCCTGATGATTGCCATCGACTTTCAAAGCTCTGCAAGACTTTGGTCTGACCAAGAGCCCGTAAAAAACAAACGTTTCTCAAAGCACATGGTTGACCCGCCTCCCTGAAATGCCCCGGTTTGCTACTGGTCGATGTTAGAAAATGCTGTGCTGAAGCAAAACCAATCACACCACTCTTTCCTCTGACGTATGTGATGTGGGAATTGCTTAAACAGGACTGAGAGCCGTTGGAGCTGCTCAAAGTTGATTGGTTCCTGACCAAGGGGGTGGAGTTCAATATTTTTCGGGAACTCAGAAAACCTGTTTAGACTGTAGCTGGCCAGACCAGCGACAGCAACGCCGAAGGTGTAGCCTTCAAGAAAAATTAAGCGCAACACATTTCAAATTATGTATTACAGCTAAGGTAGCCTGCATGCGGATGACGGTCTATTGTCAGTTTATAGCGAAAATGGCTAATGGCAAATTCTTATGGCTAACTAGTTCTTAACCTATTCCTTAACCTCCCTTGTTACTTTTTACATTATGGCATGATTTCCAAAATGTTTCCCTTATCACAGTTTTTGGCTTACGTATACATAAGCTTTACAGAGTTAAAAAGTGTTTTAGGCCTATTGCTCTCAATTCTTGCGCATTTACTGCCAAGGAACATCTAAATTGGTTTCCTTGCATTTTGTGTTTTATTTCGCTTAAATTTAAATTAAAATACATTAAGTTGATTTGCTTTTCAACCCTTCTAAAATGCAAACATGCTACACACACACCTCATATTGACACAGTAATTATATTTTTACTTGCATATTTATTATTAATAGCTGCACCTTAAAACCCTGAAAAGTCCCTATCCCTAAGTGATAGCTAAGAACGACGTAGTAAAGAAGAATCTAAGAGATAGTTGATAGGGATAGGGAACACACAAAAGTAAACAACTTTGGTAACTCTGCCCTGTATGGCATCCAGACATTTTATTGTTTTTACTGTTATTGTGTTGGTAGACCTTTCCTTGTCCATTTGTTATGCATGAACAACAATCATGAAATGAAAGTTGTTAAACTTTATTACAGGCTCTAGGCCCAATAGAGACACATACAACATACCGTATTAAAAAGACAAAAAATAAATAAGAAGAAAGAAATAAAGAGGAGGAGAAAAGAACAGTAATGCATAAGCATACACAAACATACTATCAGTCATGACAGTCTTAAAAGGCACCCATACCAATGCTTCCTCAGATATGGTTGATATTGGACAGAGCTGCATCTGGGGTTTGTGAGAATCCTTATACAATTTACAGACTTATCCAGATGACACATGAATTTAAACATTAGGTTCCTCAAGAGAGCCTGTAAAGTACTAAGTCCTGAGTCACAAAATAGTCTACTAACACTGCAACCTCTAGGTTTTTTCAGCAATATCCTCAGGCAGTCATTGTATGCTACTTGGAGTTTACGCAGTCTCTTTTTTGTAACTGACCCATAATGGAGCAGCATACATTGGAGTACAGTAGGCACGAAACAAGCTAACTTTCACATCATTAGAACAGTAATGAAATTTTCTTACTAACATGTTTGCTTGGACATACAACATTCGTCTCTGCCTAAACATGTCAGCATCATATTTTGTACTGCTTGATAAACATATTGGTTGCCCTGATAAGTTGGAAAGGGCACTTTACGATTCTCCTTAGTTCTACATATCAACACAACATTCTTTTTTTGCATTGTACTGTACATCAAACTCAACCCCATACTCAGAGCACACATTCTGAAGCTGTTGAAACCCTACAGTGCTGGGGGACATAACAGCCAGATCATCTGCGCACATCAAGTGGTTTAAAACAGTGTTCCCTATTAGTCCATCCTGTCCTACACCTCCCCAGTTGTTTGGAGAGGTTGTCCATTTATAAATTGAACAGTGCTGGTGATAGAAGTCCCCCTTGTCTTACTCCATTACCTACACTGAAAGGAGCAGATAGGCTGTTTCCCCATTTCACCTGCATATTTTGTTTATCATACCAGTAAACCAGAATACGTATGATACATCCAGGTACACCTCTAAGCATGAGTTTGGTGAAGAGCTTATAGTGATTCACCCTGTCAAATGCCTTCGAAGCATCAATAAATATTGTAAAGCCAGCCATGCTTTCTGTATGATTCAACAATTTCTTTCAAGGCATACAGTATATACATAGATCTGTGCTGTGCACAGGCTTAAAACCAAATTGATTTTCTGTGGTATAGATGAACTCACTCAGTCTATCTAACAGCATCTTCTCCAATACCTTAAAAAGAATGCTGGCTAAGGCAATGAGTCTGTAGTTGTCCATACTCCCTATTTTACCTGCCTTTTCTTTAATGACTGGCACTAATGTAACTGTGAGCATGGTGTCAGGTAGCACCCCATGTGTCATCAGACCAGTGAGGCAAATAGACAGCAAAGCAGCAATTCTAGGGCTGGCTAATTTAAGATGTTCTGCAGTGATATTATCGTTGCCACTAGATTTGTTATCGGCTAGTTGCTCTATAGCATGAAAAACCTCATTGGGTGTAACGTGGGTTGGGTGGAAAGTATGCTCATGAAAAGTAAATTTGCAATAGTCTGGTTCAGAGTAGGGAATATCTCTTCCCATGATATTGTGTTTTAGATGGTTTCCCTATGTCTATGATCTCTTAATTATAACCCATGGAAAATTAGCCCATTACTTTTGACCCTTCCCCATAGGCGACATGTTTTCTGATAACCTTCAAGCATTTTAATTATGAGTTCTTGTCTATGTTAGATTATAAACACAGTCATGGTGGGAAAGACAGCTTAGTGGGGCAAGGAGATAAGAAATGGCTCTCTGGTATTAATTAATTACTGTAAGCAAGGCAAACAGGGCTGGCATACTCTGAGACTTTGGACAACATTGAATTAACTTTTTCACCTTTCAGTGTGTTTATATCCTGTTGTGTTTTAAATGTGTGAAATTTGGATCTTTGCCAAACAGCTGTGAAAATGCACAACCCTATAAATTACTTGATTTGAGGTGTGGGAAAAGAAATTACATTGGATAAATTGTGCATTGTGCAGATAAATTATGCATGACATTTCTATTGTATCATCCTGAGTCCTGACAGAGTATTGTGGCTAAAATAATGGCCATGGTCTGATCAGCAGACAAACAGTGTTCAAAGACTCTTCATGCTGTACTCTTTTTATCCCAGCAGGGGGAGACATTGTTCGAGCACAAGAAACCAAGGCTTTTGCACTTCAACAGCCCAATAGCAACAGTTTGCAAACAGGACCAGTATTCAGCAAATGAAGGTGCCCTCACAATCCAAATGTCAAATGATTCATCAGCCTTCTATATGTTATTGGGTATTGATCTTAAAGAGCCCCTCTTCCAGGTGACAATTGCCCTTAAAAAGTCAGTCTGACAAGGTCATTTGGATTTTCTATTACACCCCTCTCACAGGATCACTCTCATACACTCATTCTCTCACCAGTTTCCAGACTCTGTTTGGGCAGTGTTTCTTCATTCAGATATTACAGAAAAAATTGACAAAGAGAATGGACTGATTTTGCTTAGGACTGAGTGTTCCAAAGTGTCCCTAACTGAAAACCAACATTAGCTTTAATCAGTTATATCAGGGATATGCTGGTTTCAGATTTTATTTTAACAAAAACGTAACACTTTCTGTAACACAGTATTCATAAAACATCATACAGTATATGCATTAATTAAAGATTAATGCCTTCTTAAAGCCTTATCACTGTTCCTTGGTCTTTTTTCCCTCAACTGTGCTTTCCAGGCAGCTCTGCCTACTACCTACGACCCCCCAAATCTAGGGTTAGGATGAAGGTTAAGGAGGTTAGGTTTAGGATTAGGCTTAAGTTAGTGCTGCCTGGAAGGTGCCGTTGAGGGCAAAAAAAAAAACCACCATTGAGCTATAACTAATGTCACAAAGTATTATAAGCTTCTTTGCTATTTTGGTCCAAGGAAAACATACCGCTTTGTTTAGTGTCTGTAATGGTGCCTCATTTACTGTAGTAATTAGGCCTATGTGTTAATCTCACATGTCCAATGAATGTGTCACAGGAAGGGGTCACCAGCGAGGCCACTTCCCTAGCACTGGCTACCCAGGGAGCAGACTACACCCACCAATAATATTCAGTGGCACAGAGGCTGAGTTTAAATATCAAATTTATTTTAAGTAAAATGAGTAAATAAAACAACACGTCTTCGGCAACAGCCAATAAAAGGTTATGAACAATAATGACTTTAGTTGCAAGTCTTTATAAATGCATTATAATTTATAGCCCTTTATGAATGTGTTATTTTTTTCTTTGTGTTTTTTTTTATTATTATTATTATTATTTTTATTTTGTAGATGAATCTAGAGGACTCTGCTACCCATCTTGGTGAAGCAGGCACCCTGGAATGGAGCACAGATTCAGAATGATGAAAGAACTGCCACCCTAGAAGGTCACCCAATATACGTGCCAGAAAAGAACCTTTCAGACTATTGATTTCACATTTAGCTCATAGACTTTCTCGCCTCTTCCAGATGGGAACAGTTCAATGTGACGTGCATTACAGGCAATTAGTCAGCATTATACATTAGTCTACCCTTTCGTGCTTTCTGTGCTGATCCCAGTGTATCGTAAGTCTACTTGCGGTCCCCTTAAAATTACTGTACATACAGAATGACATTTTTAACAACACTCTAAAAATCACTGGAGTTTTATCAATAGTTTTAATTATCTACCAAACACAAATTTTTGTTCTATGTAATGCAAAAAAAGGTGCTGACCCAAGTGCAAGTAATGTTTTTTTTTTTTTACTGAAGGCAAGAACTGTGGTTGACAAATTTCAGACATGGTTGGTAGTGGCGATGCAACGTCCATGGACTCATACATAGGGCTCTAGTGCAGAGGCTTCAGCAGAGACACATGTCAACATGGAACGTTGGGGCAATGTGGCACCTGGGAGGAGAGAGTAGGCAATAAGAAACAGGGTTAATGCTTTTAATTATTTTAAAGGAAGATGTAACAAGGACTTAACATGTGACTGGGTGGACAGAGTTTAATGTCCTACTGTATGTGGACAACAGCCGATCTGATACACATACAGTAATTGTGGGATGGTCACTTTCGTCAACAAATTTCTTATGTCTGCAGACGGTCGCCCATTGGAGCTGAACATGGGCCTTCTCCCACACTTCCTCGCTCCCCTGAAACATCCTCTGTCATTCACTGCGGGCACGTCGATAGGGTTTAGCTGCCATGAGAAAAGAGTTGGTTGGTCGGGTAAAACACACTGGGAAAAGGTTAGTTTTGTGCATACTCACCCCAAAAATCACAGCAAAAAGGAGAAATAGAAAAAACATACTTCATTTGTAGCAGCCATTGGAATGCATTTATCTGCCATTCTTTATGGCTTCCATTAAAACCAAGGCCATTTGCATTTAATGGAATAGAAGACTACTTCTCATAGATTTAAATGTGTACTATACCTTACTTTGACCAAATCAAATATTTTATTCTGCTAAATGAATCAGCACTAAGGTCTGTCCACATTCCGTACCTTAGCTGCACTACATCTGACTGGAACATTGTATCCAATTTTACAGAAATAACTTACTTTTTATTAAGTTGGTTCTGAGGATTTCGGAGCAAGTAACATTACATTCAGGTCAAACCAATAACAAAATTGTTTTACATTCCAGACACTTCACTTGAAGCTTGAAACTCATTCTGTCTGTTAGATAGAACAGTACAGATGCCACCAGTCAGATATTTTAATTGAAAAGGTTTTTTGTTTTTTTTTTGAACAACAAACAAATCTGATGCAAAGTCTTAGGAGACGTGATGTTAAGTCATGAGTGAGGCAGGGACTGTAATTGGTCACTTGAGACTCCCGGGTCTCTATTAGGGAAGTCCCTTTCTCTTCTGACTAGCAGAGCTCTGACGGATCAATGAATAAATCTGTGTCACGATGCAGCAGGATCAATACTAAAAGCATTGACGTGCCTCTTTGAAATGCAACATCTTTCTAAAATTGAGTTGTACAGGCTGGATAACCAAGCCCTCTTGCTTGGGCTTTGCGGCAGTTGTCTGGGCCGAGTTTATTTAATGCGTGGTTAGTGTTGCCCTTCTGGTGCCGCTCGGCATGCATGGGATTGCGGGGGACGCAAGGGCATTGGCACAGACTGACTTAGCCGGCATCTTGTAATGAGATTTGTATGCAGTCTTGACCCCAACCGAGGATAACAAGGAGTGAGTGCGTGAGAACAGGCTGTCCTCTAGGGAGGGGCCCCCCTCGGTTTCTCTCTTTCTTTACTCATGGACTCCCTCTCTTCTCCAGAGGTCTGGGGTGAAGATTTCTGAGATGAAACTATTATTGAGCTGGAGAATGGAGAATTCCATGCATGCTTCCTCCTGGGATGTGCCTTCATGCTTTGGAAGAGAGAGTCATCATTGATGAAATGCCTACAGAGGTTATGCTAGTGGTTGTTGTTTTTTTTTTTGTTTTGTTTTGTTTTGTTTTGCTTAGTCTAATATGAATTCATACATATACTTAAAAATGTAACTTCGAAAATGCCAGACTGCTTTTATTCTTGGAGCTGTATGTATGAAATTATTGAACTTTTAAAAAAAATTGATGCATCATCAGGTGATGAGGAATCACATTAGATTATCTTAACTAACAACCGCTGTACAGTGATTGTGTGTACAGACTGTAGATCCACTGCTGAATCAGCATTGGCAGCCTGCAAGTTTGTTTTGGATTTTTGTTTTGGTTCGTTGAGCCACCCACATGTACCAATGACAAAAATGGGTTGTCAGTAACAGCAAAGCCAGTAACTTGCGCCTGGAAGGAAAGGCACTAAGGCAGCTATTATGGAGAAGTTGGCTTTTATTATTTTTAATTTTCTGAATTGTTAAGTAGTAGTTAACGTGCACAATGTTTTCCTCAGATTGAACTCTAATTGGCTCAGTTGGAATATTTAGGCTATTCAAACTATGCAAACTGCATTCAATTCAGTTGCCACCTTTTGACATGCAATGGTTTCCCACTTTGTCATTTGTTTACATTCATCTAGTGTGACTTAGCTAGTATCCATTAACTAAATTAGTTTAGTATGATCCCTAACATGGTAACACACAAGAAGCTTGTTTTGATCGAGGCTGCAATGACAGTGTGAAACGTGTGCAATCTTACATACGGCTCCTTTAATATAATAATTATGTTAATCCTGTAAACTACACTGGATGGTCCAGATTTTATTTGGCTCCTAAATAAGCCACCAATTAGCCACGTTCTCAGAGCCTGAGAGAGAGAGAGAGAGCTCCCCCTGCATGCCAAAAGACAAATACAAAAAAAACATTCTGGCAGGCAAGTAGGGCTAGTTACAGGCGCAGAAAACTGGGGCGTCACACAACGATGAAGAAAAAAAAAAAAAGTTTCAGCTACACTTTTGACCACTTATGTGCACCCAGCTGCTAGCATATAGTAATAATGAATGTTCCTCTGCAGAGTGAGCCCTTGATGAATGCTATAATGAATACCAGACATTGTGTCTTGCAGTCACATTCATATCGGTTAATGTGAGTCCATGCTTGAACATGCAGGTGTGTGTGTGTGTGTGTGTGTGTGTGTGTGTGTGTGTGAGAGAGAGAGAGAGAGAGAGAGAGAGAGAGAGAGAGAGAGAGTGTAGTGTGTGTGTGTGTGTGTGTGTGTGTGTGTGTGTGTGTGTGTGTGTGTGTGTGTGTCAGTGAGTGTGTGTGTGTGTGTGTGTGTGTGTGTGTTATAAGGGCTGGAGTTGTTCATGTGTGTTTCACTTTACTTCAAGGCTACAACTGAGGGGACCATGGGGTCCTCATTAACTTGTTCCACTCAAATCGACATTGCTCATCCACTGTAAAGCCACTGCGGTCAAGGCATCAAAATCAATGGGCTCCTCTTCCCACTACACACACTAAATCCTGTGTCTTTCTCCCAAAAGATCCAAGAGCAGGAAACGTGTGGCCTCATCGAGCCACTATTAACTGGATTGTGTGGTGGGCCAAATCTCGAAAAGGAAACAAATAGCCACAATTAAGCAGCCATGCAGGGATAGGACTCAGAGAGACTCCCCCTGCCATGTGGAATCTAATTGTGTCTCTGAGGAGGACTGTGGGTTATGTCTCACTGCCACACACAATCATCCACATGCACAAAAACAAGCAAGTGAGCTAAGTGGCACCCAGCAGCTTGACATGATATTGCTCTTCAGGGGAATGCCTTTAGATGTAGCCTACACAATGTACGTTTTAAATAAATAATAGTTTTCTTATCTTTTTTAAAGCACACATGCTTGCTGTTACTGGAAATGCATGGAATGTAGTTTTTTTTTTCTACAACTGGCTTTAAAAATGCAAAGGCTTCAAAGCTGCTGCTATATGGTAAAAAGAAAGATAAATTATTCACAACATACAGTACATATATAACCAGCTACATGTGCCACGCAATCGTTTGCTGGTAACCACAACATGGTTAAACATAAGTACTGCAATTTCATAGTGATAACTAATTATTTGATCATGTGACATATTTTCGATTCAAGTTTGAGATGTTTATTTAATTAATAACTTTAGTCATTTTCTTGGCTGCATGTGATAGTCAGCAGGTCCTTGTTGCGGATCCTACTATGCTCCTCTATAGTCCTTCTCTGTAGATGGAGCTGTTGCCCTTATCTTTGGAACTACAGAGAGACTCTGGGGAAGAAATATGCATGTGAACTCTGAAGACTATATTTTGTCCTGGCCGCAGAGAGGAAGCAGCTTGGATTAGTTGATTGACATCTAGACTAGTGAAAGCCAAGAGGAAAAAGAGATTCCATGTCTTTCTATATTTCATTTTTTTTTTCTTCTAGCAGAACATGCTATTCTTATTTACATGGAGAACATTGTTTGGAGATTTAAAATATAGATGCAAAAATGACAGTTCGATTGCAGCAATTGTCTCTGTCATAATAATAGAATACATCTCCTTGTCCTCCTATTTTTTTCTCCAATCAGCAAACAGAAATTGCAGGCAGAGCCTGTGCAGCAGAGCTAGATATTGGACAAATGCTTCATAAATGTAATTTCCAGCTAATCAGTGTGTGTAGAGGAGAATGAGGCTGTGGGTTGGCATGGGTGCTGGGAGGGACATACTGTACACTGAATGGAAGAAGTGTCAAAGTGACTGGATCTGATTTTGATTGACAGTGTCTATGTGGCTCAATGGTGGGTTTTCTGCCTGACATAGCCCGACCATAATAGCTGTTACCGTATTCATGGCCTGAGCTTTAACCTTACGCGATTATACTGCGGGGGGAGTACCTTTGGTGCAACAATTGGACAGCTCGCCTAATCAGCGCCATATTGCCGGTGTTCACCGTATACACGCCCAGAGGTTCCCAACCTGAATACGATGAACAGCGTATAGGCGGGCATTCACTAGGTTTTCAAACGACTTGGAAGCACGTCTAAAGGCATTACCTTAACCCTTACCCTAAACCTAACCACCTCCACCCTCATCTTATAAGTTAGGGGGAGTAGTGCCTTGGGGGCAGCGCAACCTGGAAGGCACCATTGAGGGCAAAAAACACCAAAGACCATCAATGTGTTGGATGCTGGAAGTTTTGTTAGCCTATTAATTTGGGTTTAATAGTTTGCAACAGGGGAAAGTGTTCATACTATTTGCTCAAACTGAGGAGAAAAGAGAAAATGAAATACACTGGTGAGAGTTCGGCACTTTTAGAGGCACATCCAACTACATGTTTTCTCAAGGCCAGCAGTCCATGCAGCTTTTCTCCCCAGGGCCATGAGCTTTTATTTAGTTTCATAACCAACCTGACTGGCTTGTTGTCTAAAATAAACAAACACGAAATGAATACATTCATCATTGCAGGACTTGTTTTGTAAGTGATGCAGTGGGCAAGACATATTAGTAAAGGCATGGATTGTGATAGCAATGGATTGGCCTTGCTGTTTATCTGTCCTGGTAAATGATAAGGCTGGGGTGCAGCATTGTGTGGAACCCATCTGTCATAGCTTCTGCCACATGCACAAACAAGAGAATGTCACCCTATTCAACACTGTGACATTTTCAGGTTTTGCACTCCCATCATCTTGCGGTTTATTGCTGCTGTCGGTTTCTGGGTGTGCACATGGCCTAACCATAAACATGCACAGGTGATCGCAGCTACTCATGTGGACTGGTAAGCTTCCCTATGTGGCCGATGCGCAATTTTTTAAATGAATTTGTTCGGTGTAATCTAATAAACATATCCTGTAGAGGGAGTAAGGGAATGGAAGAGAGAGAGAGAGAGAGAGAGAGAGAGAGAGAGAGAGAGAGAGAGAGAGGAAAAACAAAACTTGACTAAAGAAGACAGTGTAATTGATCCTCCTCTCACGCTGATGTAAGTGAGAAGGACAGTTTGGTCTGCATTTCACTACAGATAAGCAAAATTACATTACATAATGAAATAAGAATCGACTCTTTGTGGATAGGCCTGTGCATGATGTGGAATATGAAAAGAGGTGACTGCATTTAATCTGCACTCTTAAATAAAGCTCAGTCCTGTTGCACTACTACAATGTCACTCATTGTTTGGTGCAGTAGTTTTATTGGGAAGCCAGGCAAGTCCAGTTCTCCTAATGATGCATCAGCTCGGGCACATTGCGTTCAATTCAACTGACCCTTTTTTACTCAATCTCCTTAATAGCAAGTAGTTTCAGAATTCTAAATGCCAGTTACTTAACCTGTAAATTAATTCTTAGCTGTGCCTGCATGCTATGCTTGCTGGCAAGGCCACTGAAGGGGGTTATGATAAATTTGGAAGAGGGCATAACTCTGAACACCATGGCTATTCATCAACAGGCTTGTTGGGTTTGTTGGTGCAATAAGCTGATCCAGCAGCGATTAGTTACGGTTTCAGATGCAGAGCCATGCATTACGTTAATTAACGCCACATGAGGCCTGTTGCCCTAGAGCTTCGGTGTGATCTCCACCCTCAAGAGTGTGCAGGACATCCTTGACTCTGAAACTAATTGAATGTGTCAATGAATGGAAAATCTAACTCTGATACATGCTGATTGTATGCCAGACAAATTGTTGTATTTCTACAATGAGACCCTGAATTATTGGAAACATTTTTGGGGCTTATTTAACAAAAGTCTGATTCATATCACCGTCACCATTTTTTACCAAGATGATACTTCATAGTTCATATTTATCATATTTCACAATATTTACCTTATTTAATAATAATGTCCAGGACATTATAAGTTCAATATGCATTTCTTTTGTTTAACTTCATTTGATCTTGAAACTTGATAAGATCTTTACATTTAGTTTACAAGGCTGCTAGTGATGTCCATGACGTTAATTTGTATTGAAGCTTAAAGTGAAACTCTGGCGCTGAAGCTTCATCATGTATACAAGTCAAAATTTCATTAAAAATGAAAATTACGTTGGTAAAGAAAATATCTATGTTGCAGCTTATTCAACACATGATGTAAAAAAAAATGATAGGAAGGGGTTATGAGACCTTTTCAAGACCACTTGATGTTTGCTTTCAGTGTGTATGGTGATTCTCTAACACTCAACTAGAAACAGCGCAGATGTGAAACAGTATTCTGTTAAGGAATTTTTCAATTAAGTTGTGCTTGTAAAAGTGCCTATAACTGAAACATGTGCCAAAAGTTTCAGATATGTCAAGTATGTCAGATAAAGCAAATAAATTGTGATTGACTAAAATCGCTCACCACTCTCCGGATCAAATATACAATGTTTAAGAAAAGTCTTTAACATCCTATGAGATGATATATGTATGTATGTATGTATGTATGTATGTACTGTATGTATGTATCAGTATGTATGTGTGTGTGTGTGTGTGTGTGTGTGTGTACTATCTATCTATCTATCTATCTATCTATCTATCTATCTATCTATCTATCTATCTATCACTCTGTACCCTCAAAACAATTATGTATTGCCATAGTGTTTGCTTGCAATATGTGTGTTGTTTTCTCTATGGTTGTGCATACTGATTGCCCTGAGCTGAGAATGAACTAGTAGGGCTACATGTCTTTAGGAAAAAGTTAATTACACAGATAAGTTAGACTGCAAATTAATCTTCAATGCCTCTTGTAATGCTTCAATTCCACAGTCAGCACTTAAGTAAACAATGTTAATTGAGCCGTGACACAAATGAAATTGGCAAAGGAAATGGTGTTTTACAGTTCTGACAAGCATCTGTAATTTAGCTTGGGAAGTACTTGACAAGTAGCAGTAATTCTAAGAGCTCTATATCGGGACGATCGTATTTAAGGCACGTGTGCTTTTTTAATAGCTTTTCACTCAGGGTAAAATGCAAACAAAAGACAGAAAAAAAAAATAAGTCGGACCAGTGCAGCTTCGCGCTGCAACCTCATCACAATATGAAGCTGAGCTGTGGTGCTTGGTCTGCCCTGTCAGATAATGCTACAATATGAAATACAGCTCGGGAGAGGGCCATCGATTTGCATAGAAATAGCCAGATAATGTCACATGCCTTTACATGAACACACTGCTGCTGGGCAGACTGTTATCTAGGGCCATTTGGAAATGTGTGGGCCTTCAATGAGTGTATGAAAATGCTAATAGGCGGACAACACATGAGTGAAACTGAACACTTTGAGAAAGCATCAGTGACGGAGAGATTGTTAGCATGTGCTATGCAAAGTGCCTTTTGAAACCTTGCTAGAAATAAACTCTTTCTTCCATGGTAATTACTGTAATCCATCTCACTAACATGATCACTAAAAGGGAACAAAAAATACTTTAAACTTAGAAGTTTCAACCTCAAGTGAGAAAACTATTTCTAATGCATTGCCTAGAATCATAGTTTCCATCTCCAGTCGTTTCCTTTGTTGTTCCTCCTGTGAATGTTATCAGGATCACACAAGGATCAGCGCATTGTTATCAACTCTTCATCATAGACATTTCTCCATATGCGTGAGCTTCCTCACTGTAGCAGGATAATGTGAAGAAGATGACTTAAAAGATCTCTTTTGAAGGCAATATTGCACATTGCAGGCCTGTGTGCTTATTAGGCTCCAAAATAAACATGGCACACAAGAAAACAATACCTTACAGTCATAACTGTTTTGCCCTTCATATAAGTAAATAATTTTACAAGCCTGAGTCTGAAAGATGTTTGGACATTTTCATTGCTTTCCCCACCAACAACACCTGGCAAACTAATATTGCTACAATGCATCCTGTGCTAAAATAAAGTATAAACAAGTGCTGATTTGCCTTTAAGATCCACCCTCATTACATAACATTACATTTTATAAGAGAAAAGAAAGGAAAGGCGACACAAACACTAAGCACTAAGACAAAATGGATTGTTATTACCAAAGATAACAAAGGTAGAGGTTCTAAAAGTTTCTGAGGACAAGTTGACAACAGAGCAAATGTGAAGAACAAGAGGTTGGCTAAATCAGTGATTTTCAAAGTGGGGACCGGGGCCCCCTGGGGGTCCGCGAGGTGGTGCCAGGGGGGCCACGGGAAGATGGAGAAAAAAAATACATTAAATTATTTTATTGAATTAAAAATAATTAAAAAATATTCCCGTTTGTGTATAACTGCATTATGATAATCATTCACATAAAACTTACAAATACTATTTTTAAATCACGCATCTCTTTCTAAATGGTTGGCATATCCATGTGTTGGAGTAGGCTATGTTCGGATGGGGCCGCAGCTATAACAGGGAGACACAGTGGAGTGACAGCGCTACACAGAAAGCCCCGCATATCGTTTTCACACACTGTATGCTCCATCGCGAAGCCCTTGTGGCTAAATGCTTCGATGACGAGCTTAACCAAGTACTGCAAGAGACCCTGCAGGTGGTTAACTTTATTAAAACTCGTCCCTAGAAGGACCAACTCTTTGGCATTCTGTGTGATGAAATGGGAGCTCCGTTTAAAGAATTGCTGCATTCAAATGTACACTGGCTTTCGCGAGGGGCAGTTTTGAACCATAGGCCTATACAACGCATGTTACATATCAGGGGGCTTCAGCTGACCTTGGCATGGTAAAGTTTGGGAACCCCTGGGCTAACTAATGGCACTTTCAGATATACAAAGTGGCAAATGTGCCACTACAGGAAATCTTGTGCCTCACAAAGATGGGGTGCTGCTGCATTCAACACAAGGACTGGACGGCAATTCCGTTTTGGCCAATAGTACTTTGCACTGAACTCAGGGGCAACTGCAGAGCAAATCACTTTATATTGTGAAAAAGCAAGTGAGGCACTCAGCAGGATCATGTATGAAATGGACGGTAAATTAGTAAGGACTGAAAGTGCAAGGTAAGGGGGCCTCTTGAGAACCCTTTTGCTATGTACAAAAGCCGTGCAGATTGGATGAGGGCGTATGTCATTCTTTGGCTATTTATTTGAAAAAGAAGTTTATGTTCTTTTGAGGGGTTTTGTTAAGAATTGGCCTCCATTCTAGCTCTTATTTTTAAGAAAGCAAGATGGGAGGGAGGCAAGAGCTGTGCCATAGCAAAAAGGCTATTTAGGGGCTATTTAGGAACTCAAATGGTCACCTGGGGTTGTCACGCTTTGTGCCAAACAATTACTTTGCTTATACCTTATTCAAACAATTCCGTTTCAACAGATTCTATCAACAGTCTGTCAGAACCAACAAACTACCTGCTAAGAATACTGTTAATGTGAGTCATATTGTATGAGCTTGCTGACTGCTGTAAGTAGTAAGGAGCAATGTTCCCTCTAAGCTGCGCGCGTGCGCGCGCGCGCAGACCTCTCGGGCTTGCAGCGCACAGGATTTTTCAGACCGCGCAAAAAAAAAAATCCTCAAGCCCCCTTAACACCCGCGGTATACTTCTGCGCACATAACGCGCGAACTTGATGCACCAAGCGGTTACATCGCGGTAATTTAATTCGCGGTGTTTCCGTCACCATCCGCATCCTCACTTGTTGACACTGTGGCGAAACGGTTGAGGAGACAGCTAATCTTCAATGCACGTTGCTTTATACTGCTCTGTCTGCGTCCAGGCAGAGAGGTGTTTCCTTGTTGCAATAGTTGAAGAGCTCCACCCATAGGCTAATGAACTGTGCATCAAAATGAGCAGGAGAAAAGAAACTGTATTCAGATAGACTACTATCAAGTAGCCTAATCTGTTCCTATTTCGGCTACAAATGGAAATTCCTGCACAGCATATTCAATTCCTCTCCAGTCCAAGTCAAGCCAAAATCTTTTTTTTTTTTTTAAATAATGATAAATGATATACCAGAATCAGTTTGCATGCATTGATGGACATAATTTTTTTTCATTAACACCCATGCCTTAATAATACCAAAACATTTATATATTCAGGTTGTAGGCTACATTGAAAAGATAAAATAGAAATAAAGCAAAGGGCTATCTGGGGGAGATAGAGGGGGTTTCAAAAAGGGCAAGCAGAGGAAATTAATCAGAAAATGGCCCCTAATGAATACTTTTTATTAATAGTAAGAAATAAATTAATGTAGCCTATTTAAAGGAAAAATCTGGTGTGAATGAATCCATAGTAGACTAATCCAATGTCACCAATTATTGTCTGTAGGCCAAAGAACCTGACAATCTAATGCAACATACTATAGGCAAATACAAAGTCATCATCTGACCTCAACTTAATGCGTGTCTTACAGAAATGCAGTCAATTTATTGTGCCCCATTCTGTTAGCTCAGGTTCAGCATTGTAGTTCCATCTTACTTTTGCTCTTTACCAGTCAACAGCACTATGCATTATTATACTACATGGCTATGGACTGATGCACACTGGATTTTTTGTGTACAACACAGAACAGAAGTTATTATTAAATATTGCGGCAAGTATAATATGTGCATTATTATCCCGATCGCATGTGTGAACTTGCTCACGGTGCGGAAGCATGGTGCTCAGACAAATTTTAATTTGCTCAGTCCTGAAAAAAATTAGAGGGAACATTGGTAAGGAGAGCAAAAGAATTTTGAATATAGGCTGAACATTAACACAAATGAAAACAAGCTGTTTACATTGAGTCAATGGCACCAGTAATCTTATTTTCAATTGTAAAGAATTCTGGGTCCACAGGCTTCTGTCCACTTTGACCCCTGCCTTTGTATGTTTATATGATATTTGTGATCTACACACCCAGAGAAAAGGTTTTGATTTGGTTGTTCTGGATGAACTCCATGTTCCTCTGTAAATCTGAGGGCCTTGTGCTCTGCACATCATCAATTGCCTATCATCAATCAGTCTGTTGTAAGGATGGCGTGATCTGTCAATATAGCTGTCAAGGATGTCTGATGGACAGCTCTTTTTCATTTACTTAAAAAACCTTTGGCCACTGACAGACAGAGAGTGCTTGGCTATAACTCTTACACAGGTCTCGGTTTTAGATGATGTGGCAAGACAGGGCAGTGTTTTTGTCAGAGAAATCCAGAGGGGCAGCAATCCCCCAAAGACTCTTTCTTCCAAAGACTCTTTTAAAGTGTGTGTTTAAAATTCTAAGGAGATGAAATGCCCACTGATCTGGGAGCAAAGTTAGGGAAGAGGGAATACTGAACAACAAAAATCGCTCTCATATTCCATATCTGAACTAGTAAAGTCTGCCGTCCACATTAGGGAACAGCTCAACATCCCTGCCATAAACATCAGAGAGGACTAAAAAGAATGATTCATTATAAAATATTGATAAAGAATGCCCACGCATCATTGTTCAATATTAATGTGTTGCACCCTCAGCTTTGCAAACAGTATGATATGGTGCATTGAGAATCAAAGATAAATTACTTAATTATATATATATATATATATATATATATATATATATATATATATATATATATATATATTTTTATATTTAATAATATGAAAAATACTTAATTAGTGTAGCCTTATCCTCATGAAATACAAGAGGAGGCTGCAGGATATACTGCTTTATCACCCAGAGAAATGAAATACTGTTTTCTGATAGGCTGAAAGGGTGTCGGTTATTCCCTGATAACAAGACACCTGTCACATTTATCTGGTAAAAAAGTTAATATTGATGCTCTTTAGAATAGTAACTAACAACACCAAGCAGTCTCTGCCCCAACCAAACAGGTTAACTACTTTTAAAATGGAGCCGCTGTTTCTTGTATGTTTTAAACTCTTACTAATGTGGGTGATGAGTGGGGCCTTCAAAGTTTCCCGATAGAGGAAAATAATGGACTTCGGCTTCGCTGTCGTGCTGTCCGCCTCATCCGTTATTCCCCTTTATCGGAATACCTTGGGGGGCTTTATCCCTAACATAATGCTTCATACTGCTAACTAAAAGAATGCTTTATTGTGTCGTAAAATGCTACACAGCCTCAGCATTGATTTGGATACATAATCTTTTTACCATGTTAAAGAAATTGTCAGATTTTTTCTTCTCCGCCTTGATTTGTTCTTAAATGTGCACATAAATGCAACATGGTGTGTGTAAAGGCTTTCTGGTGTGAAGTCTGCTCTACCCTGACAGCCTTGCTACACCAGACTCTCAACTGAAGCCTTGTTTGCTGAGCATATTGTGCACCAGTTTGCTGCCATAGTCAACGAACCTGGTTACACCAATTGTTAGGATACTGTAAATTAGACCTTTCTTCTGAAACTATTTTACGCTCTGCTAAAGAAGTGCTTCAGCTGTTGACTGAAATATATTACAGTAAGAGGTTTGATCATGGAGACCATTTAGATGACTGAGTCTGAATTCAGCACTGGCTTCAGTAATGTGTAGAAAATGTCAATGACACAATTCTCCCATCTCCTGTTTCTCAATTGGATTCCACAGCAATTGATTGTATTCTTTTCCTTTTTTTAAACGCATGTTTCATTGTGATTCTCTCACACACCTTTGAGCAACAGTCACACAAGCCAAGTGTTGAAATAAATCTGTTGGGAGATTTGTGTAGCAGAGCTTGGCTTGATCGTATTCACTGATAGGTATTACTTTTTTTTCTCACACACGCCTTCACTGCTTTGGTCCATCTGTGAATTTGTGTGTGTGTGTGTGTGTGTGTGTGTGTGTGTGTGTGTGTGTGTGTGTGTGTGTGTGTGTGTGTGTGTGTGTGTGTGTGTATTCATGGATAGATAGATTAGAGATAGTGTGTGTGTATGTGGCCATTGCTGGTATGCCTGTGTGTATGACTAGTTGGTGTCTGTGTGTTTCCAGCTTGTGTAATCTCATTAGTCATCCCAAGTAGAAATACTGTGTCTCCCTTCCAGGTTTGATGTCTTTTGAGGATTATTTGTGCTTACAGTGTGATGTCTATCTTCCAGGCCTTGCTTTGTGAATTTCTACTGTCACTATCTTAATTGAGGACAAAATAGTGTTAGGCCTTTCATGCCCACAGGAGAAAATATAATGTAAGTATAAAAAAATTCTGATCAAGAGCGATAACAGAGCGATTGTCCTCAAGTCCTGCATAATTCTGCATTATTCTGGTTTAAAAAATAGACTCAATACCCTGTTGGGCTACTGTGAATGAAAGCACTAGCTTCTGGATATGTGGGCGTGACTGTGTGTGTGTGTGTGTGTGTGTGTGTGTGTGTGTGTGTGTGTGTGTGTGTGTGTGTGTGTGTGTTTGCGTGCTTGTATTTGTTTCTCAAGTCTGATTCCAACATTAACCTCCTGTTCCCTGTGGGAAGGAAAACTCCACACCTCAAAATGTGGATTCATCTTCTGTTGAAACTATGAAAATGCTAAATGCTTGCAACCATACTCACAGACATCCTCACCTCTCCTCAGGGGCGTTCCTGGCCTGTTTGGCACCCTGAGCGAAAATCCCATCTTGCGCTAGTCCGAATTCTGACGAAGACACAGTTGAAACGTTAGTCTTTATGTTTGCACAAATAAAAAGACTGCAATGACTGCATCATCGTGTGTCAGTCTCTCCTCATTTTTATGCCAATACATTTTATACAGTAGTATTGCAAGCCCCCCCCCCCCAAGAAACCACCCCTCCCTCCCCTGTGCACTTCTCTCTCTAGACATCACACACACACACACACACACACACACACACACACACACACACACACACACACACACACACACAAAACCAGTCCTTATTTATTAAGAATCTCTTAAACCTATAATGATATGATCCTAGCGTCCACATGGAACAGGGTATTTTGTGAAGTATTTGTGAATATTCCATGAGGAAACAAAAAGGGAAAAAAATGCTGCCGCTATTCATGCAGTAAATAAATAGTGTATTTGTAAACAAATCCACACTTTTACACTGGTTTATAAGAAACAGTTCCCCTGCCTGAGGGTACTGAAAAATGTATATACAACTCCTTTGATCGTTTTAATATGTTTTGCCAGATAGAGACACATACTGGTAGACCACCTACAGTATATGCCTGCTGACATTGCTGAGAAGTTGTTTATGACTTTCCTTGAACCTGTCTGAAATTCAATTCTTCCATCATAGTCGATGAGAAATAGTGCTCGCTATAGCGATCCTGACCAAATACATTATGCTTGACTATTTAGCCTTTCCTTGTTTGTCATCAGTCTCTCTGCTCTAAGAGTACCTAGCCAGTCTAGCTTGTGGTCCAGGAGTAGCAACAAGGATTTGACTGATGAATGACTAGTGTATCTTCCTCTTTTTCTCTGTCTCTTTTTGTCTCTCTCCATCCTCTCTTTGCCTCTCACTTTTTCTGTACCAGACTGTCTTGATTTGTATTGATCATGGGCCTTATCCAGTAGAGTCATGAGGGCTTTTTCATATATATATTTGTCGCAAATGTATGGCAAATGAAGTGGAGTGCTATTCTATTACAGACAAAACATACACAATACAATATTTACATAATATGAAGAATGGGTCTCAGGAAAGACAGGAGGGAGGGAGGATAACACCACTTTTTTTCAAAGATATTTTTTAGGGCTCTTTGCCCCAACTTTGAAAGAACAGTGGAGAGAGTGACAGGAAATGAGTGAGAGAGAGAGAGAGAGAGAGAGAGAGAGAGAGAGATGGGTAAGAATCGGGAAATTACCCTAGGTCGGACTCAAACCCGGGTCCCCGGATCCACGGCACAATGATCCAGCCCACCGAGTCACAGCGCCCCCAACACCACAATATTAAAACATGATCCGGTGTGTACAAGACATACATAGATGAACATGCACATAGACATGCACATAACTAGTAACTAACTAAGGATATAGGCCTACAGTAAGGGGCCAGACATACCAACAGAAGTAAAAAGGCTTTGCACAAGCCTACAGAGCACTACTGTATATTATTTAAATAAAATGTCATCTTGTTCTAAAGATGCCATTTGATATCATAGGATGCCATTTGAAAGAGGCTAATTTAGACTTTCTGCATGTAATATTTGCTCTGAAAAATTTACCCCTCTCTCATCTTTATTTGAATACGATCTTTTAGGTCGGTGATGAGATGGTAATAGAGAATTTCGTTTGACAATCCCCAAAATTATTAAAACTTATTCAATTAAAGATGACTCGCATGGTCAGCATGGAGATACTTCACTGACAGAGCAGTGGCACTTTCCTCATTAAAGTGGAATATTAGTACCAGCACTGATCGCTGAAGGCCAGACAGCACAAACAACCAACCAACCAGACAGTGCAGGGTTTCAAGAGGAATAGCCTCCCACTCATCTAGGGTTTTTTTTAGTTCACCCCCCCCCCACCCCCCCCCCCACCCCACACACACACAGCCTGATGATCAGGGTTGCTATCCCTATTGCACTACTTTGTTCCTTCATAGTCATAGCTTATGATGTTTGATGTGTCAAAGAGCAGGATTTTGGTTTCATGTGGATCCTCCACCTACTGAAGCCTGTGCAATTCATGCTGCTCATTCAGACAGACTGAATGTGTCTGAGTGTTCACCCATAGGTGAGGACAAGGGAACAGGGAGATCTGTATGCCTACATTACTGTTATGTTGAAATTCAGAGTCTTCATTGGCATGTTACACTGGAATATTTCTGTAGGCTATCACACCTCTTTTTCAGGCTCTTGCTTTAACCAGAATATTGTCTTTCATTGGCCCAGATTTAAAAAGATTTTCCGAATCTTTGCTGGAACAAATATGAAACATGATGTTTCCCATTGAAAAGTAGCCTAAATAAAGCATTTAAAAAAAAAATAAAAAATGTTTGCAATGGAACTGTGATGTAATGACGTAACGTAATAGAAACCTTTGTAGGGCTGGGACAGTTAAACCTCCACCTCCACTGGAGGCAGAATATTAGCTATATCCCCATCACTTCTCAGCATGGTGGTCTTTAGGTCCTGATTAGGTAGTCTGTGATTAACTGCTTGGTGAGGTACAAGGGAAAGGAAGCAACTACCCTTGGCAAAAATGTAATATTTAGTGCTCACCTGAGGTGGAATTATCTAAATCTTTTCTTTTGGTTCGAGCTGAAAATGAGCTTTTTCTGTCTTGAAGGTGTAACAAAAAAAAGCCTCACAGGTCTACAGTCAATTCATCACTATGACAGGTTTATTGTTTGGCCAGTGGTGCACACTCTGTGCTCCTGGATGTAATAGATGTGTAGTGTACCACACCTGTAATACAGCACCTAAGGCTGCAGCAGGAATCATTAAGACCGGAACAACCTAGTAAATTAATCTGGTTTAAAATTTAGAATTTGAAGTACGAGAAGAGCTCAGACAAAAGAGGTTGATAAACTAAACTTGTAGCTTATCCAGTACATAAGCATGGATGTCCTGCGACTATGCAGTTTCATCATCAGTTTACATTTTTTCCCTAATATTCATTATCTTGAGAATGACTGTAATTTCCAATTGCATTTTTTTGTCTAGGCCTACTGTTTAACTAAAAAAGTAATTCAAGAGTCAAGTTTTAAATAACACAATGGTTGAGTCATAAAAATACAAACCTAGG
>JAODXP020000004.1:900278-916217 GCA_027497455.2 Sardinella longiceps
CTAGAGCTTAGATCGGGCCCAAAAAATTGAGCCCGACCCTACCGAAGACCGATCATTTTCTGCCCAAGCCCGGCCCGGCCCGAGAGATAACGTGTGATAATGAGCCCGAGACCGATTTAAACCCGACATGTTAAATAGCCCTAATAATGGCTTACTTTTGTAACTGCATGTTCAACAACAATTCCGGATTGATTTACAGATAGGCTCTATTTGTTCAGCATATTCCTGAAGCATATTGCCTGTTGACAGACAAGACCTCATGACAGTGTTGAGGTCCACGTCTTTCTGTCATATACGTTGTGCTGACATACAGCTCTGTGCACCTCTCATTCACAGAGATTAGATAGGCTACTCATTCATTCATTAGACTGTCATGCTGGCAAATCCATGAAAAAAAAATAACCAGAAGTTTTCTGGCAATAGACGGAGGTTATAATGCGTTGTGCGCTGTAACGTTTACCTTTATTGTATTCAGAAACACCGTAATTTCTCCAGATGTAGGCTATCCACTTTCACTTTCGGTTCCCACGCGAAAGAAGCACGATTTTACTGTCACCAAGTTGATGTTTCCTTATGCTTTCCACTGGACTGGGTTAATTTTATTTAATTCCCTAACCCCTAATAGTATATAGTAGTTCAAAAGAATTAGCGGGAGTGAATCAACTAATAGCCCTGTTGTTTCACATTGCTAAGTGCTGTCAATAGCTATGAGAATAACAATGCAGACCAAAATAGCGAAATGGCACCCAATTCTAACAGATGCAGGGATATAAAATCGAGCAGCAAATGCCGTTTTGCCATTTCAGTCTGCATCATACTAAATTTGGTCATTCTCATTGTTATCAACAGCACTTAGTAATCTGAACAGCAGGGCTGTGATTCACTCTAGATCATTTCTTTATAAGCTTTGGAAAACTATAGCAATGTAATGGTGGTTTTGACGCATGTCAATGTACATTTTTTACGTACTAATTAACTAATTAATCTCTATCAAACTAGTGAACAAGGATACTTAAGTTTATTATCTTTTATCTAACTAAAATAGGTCTATAATTGAATCCTCATCAATCATATCGACCATGCCCCTTTGCCCTGCAATTCTCTGGAATATCGATTGAATGTTTCTCTGCACTCGCATATATTGTTTTATGATTTATTTTAAAATTCTCTCTTCACTATAATTCCAGTTTTATCAATTAATTTCATGTTCTCAATGTTGAAGTTTCAGGGTTGTGATTTGACATAACAAAACTTCCTGTTATTTACTTCCTGTAACTATGCTGTTATTATCTGCCTAGCTACTAATTATTACCTGTAACAAATCAACTGAATTAAAATTAATATGCATTTTTTCCAGTAACTTTTAAAGGCTTGAGTGATTAACAGTCTAACACAATCTAAACAACTCCCCTTTTCCCTCATTTCCTCATTTTTTCTTTTCTTTTTTTTTCAATTTGTAAGTGCATTTAAACAAATCTTTGCAGACTCTGTATAATATAGCAAATGTAGTTTACTCCATGTAATATTTTGCTCGTTTAACTTGACTCTTTAATCCCCAAAGGCCTTCCATCAAAAAGCAATATCATTTTATTATTAAAGACTTTATGTAGTTCTTTAGACGATTAATATCATCTACATTCTCCCCATTTGTTTTCTCTAGAACTAGGACTAAATGAGATGCTGCATTGTTTACTTGCTCAACAACTTTGACAGCTCCAGGTCTGTTTCTGCCTTCCAACTTTGTGAGCTGTAGATAGTTTGAGCTATTGGGTCATTAGTGTGACGCCTCCGCAAATGCTTGAAATTCTCACCCTGTCACTATCCACCTCGCTAATTAACTGATGCTGTTTCTGTCATCAGACACCCACCTATGGGTGCATCTAATTTCAGAAACAGACATATGCTGGGCACTTAGCCATACTATACTATGTGGCCTAATGATGGGTTGGGCTTGTAGCATACTATGCCACCTACAGTAGAGGGGTGTTTTCTACTTACTCCAAATGTTTTAATTAATTGGCAACACAGACATTAACACAAACCTTTTCTGGATGCAAACACACACCATAAACACACATTCACACACACTCACCAGCACCCACACTCTTACAAGGAAAAAAAGACAATGTTGCACTAACAACATTGAACAGGACAGGACGCAAGTCTACAAGACAGGCAAGGGATAGTTGGTTAGATAAGACACATTTGAAAACTGATGGATTCAGAAGATTGAGAGAGGGTACATTCAGCTTCAGTGCTCCACTGAAAACATAGATCACACAGATTCTCCTCACACAGATTATAGTGATCAATTAAAGGTCCTATATCATGAAAAATATCACTTTGTGCTGATCAATGTGGATCTTTGGTGATGCTAAACACATTCTGCAGTTTCTAAATGTGTTTGATAACTGATGTCACAAATTTAACCAGCCGTTCAGATTTCTTCCAGACATCTACAGTAAGCAGGACCATATGCATAATCCTGCCCCCTGCTAGGAGTGTCTCTTTGGTGCCCTGGGCGAATACCCCCGTAATGAGTTTGGGTTGACTCTAACATGCCTAATTTAATCAAGACAGAAAAAAAAACAATTACCCCATCAAGTAAATGCAAGAGGATAATTCAATGGATCATACACATTATCTGCATTTCTGCTGCGACAGCTCCTGCTATCGTCATTCATCTAGCGCTATACATTCGCCCAGAATTCCAGTTAGAATCTGACAGCTAGTGCATTTCGGAGCCTGGATTCACGCCAAAACCCGAAATCAAAACATTTGTGACATAAACTAAGCACAAAAATATCCCATTATATCTCCCCGTCATTAATACCATTTAGTAAAGTGTTTTATATTCATTGTTGATTTGTCACCTTTACAATGAGGTATATCTTGTAAGCATCGGACAATCATGGAAAATGACCAACACAGCCAAACGTGTGAGTAGTGCCAGCCAAAAATTTGCCACAATGGCCAGTAATAATGTTCTGCTGCCATTCACTCTCGTTCTGGGGCTTCAAATGCTGCCAGGTGAGTGGCAGTCACAGGTGTGTGCCTAAATTAACACCTGAACATGGATTCTGCAACTTGTTGGGTTTGTGGCTTCTTCAGGCAGCAACACTAGTAAAAAGATGCTACATTTGTGACTTAAAGCCCCCACTTGCAACATTTAGGTAAAATTGTGACGTTTCCTATTCATTACACCTTTATGTAAATTGCCTAGAACTCACTAGAATTGATAAATGACATGTTCCGGAGTAAAATGAGCCCCTTCACGAGATTGTCCGACCCTCCTAGAGGCACATACCGCCTATGCAAGATCAGGAAGCGCATGACATGACTGCATGTCAAACTTGTTCCTCTTGCATCAACACTATGGCTATCCCAGACAACAATGCACATGCCATTTCACATCCATTCATCTCTATGCAATAAACAATGCACAAAATAACCTGGTATTAATATAATTCAGTTCATTACTAAGCCAGAGCACACACTTTCCCAAAATATGAAAAGATATGCAAGTGAGATATCTGCCAACAAAATCTAATACCAACAGAACACTTTTACTGGCTATTTTGACAAACTTTTGGTTGGCACTACTCACACGTTTGGTTGTGTTGCTCATTTGATGATTGCCCAGTTATACCTCATTGTGGTGACAAATCAGCAATGAAAATGATATGAAATACTTACTATTTGGTATTATTAAAGGGGAGATATGGGCCAAAGTCAAGTTTCCTTACTTTTTGTGCTTAGTATATTAGGGGAATTGTCATATATTGGTAACACTTTGCGGTAAGGGTACATGAATTATCATGAATTCATGCATGAAATCATTCATGATAAATTCATGATTCATGCATTACTTCATCTCTGAAAGTCTATGAGTTATCAGGAATTAACATGAATTCATTGTTTGTCATTAATGACCTCCTGCTGAAATAGCATATGATCTTAAGTATTAGTTACTCTGGGTACATCATCATGAGTCATGATTAATTAGCATGAGTCATGATTATTAGCATGATCATGATGAAATCATCATGTTTGTGCCCCCTCAAGTAAAGTGTTGACATGGTTAAATTGGTAAAATTTAGTTGACGTAGGCGTATGACTAGGCCAAAGTAGGCTAAATAAGTTATTTTATTACATCAAATTATATCAAATTCTTTTGAACAAAAACATCATGATCATGTGTAATTAGCCATGACTCATGATGATGTACCCAGAGTAATTAATGCTTAAGATCATCTGCTATTTCAGCAGGAGGTCATTAATGATAAACAATGAATTCATGCTAATACCTGATGAATCATTAGGTATTCAGAGATGAAGTAATGCATGAATCACGAATGAATCATGAATTAAATCATGCATGAATTCATGATAATTCATGTACCCTTACTGCAAAGTGTTACCAAATATGTTTTGCCTTTTTTGTCATCTCGATACTTACTCTATAGCTAAGATGACTCACTGAAATCGTTGTTTTTCTATGTAAACTAACAGTCTTGCAGTCAATACACCTATACATACGTTACACATGTCAACATGTGATTTATCTAAAGGTTTGCTGACTTTTTCCCCACAATCTGTACCTTTTGGCATTTCGTCTAATTCTTCAAAGAGGGCATGAGTTCTTTCTTGGTATTATAGCAGCTTAATTATGTCTGGACCCATTGTGTAAAATGGTGAAAATAAGATCATATTAATGACCAATTAATGCAGAAAACCAGAACATTCTAAGGGGTTTACTTTCTAGTTTTACTGAATAGTATAGCTTTGGTGTTCATTTGCTTGGAGCAAGTATTCTGCAAGATCAACAAACCGAACATCACAGACCGCTAAATATGGCTGTTTGCATTAATGGGATAAGCCTTCCTCTCACCCAGAAATCAATTATTCTAGCACCCATTCTCAACTGATAAGATCCCTTCCTGTTACCATGGGAATGAGGAGAAATTTTCATCTCATTCCCCATCCATCAGGAAGGTGATGCAAAGGTAAACTTGGCAGATGCATCCGGCCGAAGCCCCCCCATTAATCTTAATAGTCCCTGTAATTAGGAGTGTCTGTATGAACAGCCACGCTCCCATAAATAACAGCAGAGCAGAGGGGCATCAGACTGAGCAGAGAGCAGCTCTTCTCTTAATGACCCATGGAGAAAGTGTCAAGCGCCACGCGTCAACCACTACCACCTGCACGCTGATTTATGCCTTTGCTTCTCAAGCCAGTGGACAAGGACATAAATGAAAGCATGAATATGTATTTTTCGATTATAAGAGATAAGTAATCAAATAGAAATTCCAAATGAGATTCTTAAAGTTTTGAAAATGTTATCCCTTTGAGGAAGAAGGGGAAAAGAATGTTGTGTTTGTGACTCCTGATTTTTATGATGGACACGAAGTATAGTTTTACTGCCTAGAGAGAGTGAGTGACTGTAAATTGAAACTCAAGGGTTCTCTCCCTCCTGTGTGGAGGTAATGGCATGGGCAACTGAAGCGAACATGGAGACGGAGCCAGTGATTCTTCACAGCTGCAGTGCGCCAGCGCATCAGCCACTGGCAAGGGAGAGCAGGGCGGTTTACATCAAGCCGGGAAAAGAGCGTGAAGCGAGGCTGAGTGCATTTTTCTGCTCAGATCTGTTTTGAGGAATGCAGAGAGCCTTGCTGAAAAGTGTTGTAAGGACAAACAAAAACACACACACACACACAAACTCTCTCTCTCTCTCTCTCTCACACACACACACACACACACACACACACACACACACACACACACACACACACACACACACACACACACACACACACACACACACACACACACAGCTTGAGACAAGACAAACTCACAAAAAAACTCACAAACACATTAAAATCATATATCCAATCTGCCATCAGATTTAATTGGATCAGCGAGCTCTCATCACAGTCCTTTGCACAATTGGTATTTGTCATGGTGGTGTTTATCCACATTTGGTGAATCTCACTCAAGCTGTTCTCTCATCACCTCCATCATATCGCCACCATCGTGTTCAGCAGCAGCAGCCATATGTCTCGTCTGTGCCTAGTGAATTATATCTATATATAAATATATATATGCAGTATAGCTATCCAAATGCTGGAACTGTCTGAACTTTGTAAATGATTAACACTCTAGCAGTGTCTTAACAAACTCACCCTTTAATTGTCCTCTGATTAACAGAGAAATCATAACTACTTTGCATGCTTTTATGAAGAGGGGGCCAGCATTTATTATGCTAACAAGAACATAATGTCATTTGGAACATTACTGACATAAATAGGCTGTAAGGATGAAGTTTATTGGCAATCATTATTCATAAATGTTCATCCTAATTGTTGTTTCGCTATTATCTTCCTGTATTGCATTGCGATGAGAGATCAAGATTATTTACTGACTATAAGACAGGCAAATCTACAGTGTGACCCCTTACCATCCACAAGTCCCCACCCTCTATGAGGCCACATTGTAAAACTGACTGTCTCATTTTACTGCGGTTATGTTTCACCGATGACAAATATCACCTTGTGCAGTGGATTTTAGTGTCGTAAATCTGCACATGCTCTGCGGAGAAGAGCCATAAACCACGAGAGGCTTCACTCTCCTTGAATAACAATCACCCAAGTGGAGGAGTCTGTCTAGTTCAGTGTGTGTGTGTGTGTGTGTGTGTGTGTGTGTGTGTGTGTGTGTGTGTGTGTGAGTGAGAAAGAGAGGTGTGAATGTAAATACACTGAAGCAAGTTTTGAGTAGACAATTCATCTAGTTTCTGCATAGACCTTTGTATATAGCACAAGTAAATTAAAATAAGTAGCAGTCATTAAGACTGCCAGGCAGGCTCTGATGGAAATTTGAAGCTGCAAAAGCTCATTTGTGTAATTTGCAGTAGTGATATGACTGAGCTGGCACTGCTGTTCTTGGCAGATGTTTTCATTAGAACTTCTCCCTCCAATAATTATTTGTCATAACAATATGTGGAGCGAGTCTCTGTTTTACTTGGAGTAGGCCTAAATGTTAATGGCTGTAGTGCTTTCAGATGTAGACTGGAGGGTAGGTTATTGTCTTCATGGGATATTGTGGAGATTGTCGCGTGATATATCCCTGTGACCCGGTGGGCATCTGACTCTGTGGGCATTGAATTCGTCCTCCCAAGTCGTAGCTGCAAATAACCCGGCTTTATTTTATTAATTATGCTCTCAAGCTCTCAAGCTCTTTGTTTCACTCCAATTGCAACTACAATACCCCTAACCTACCATTAGGGGCTGAGAGACCTAATACCTCATACAGCTATACGTCTTACTCTACCTGTTGTACCTAGTTGTCTAAATGCTGAAAGAACATCTGAAGGTGATCAGTCTTCAGTGCCCTTGTTAGACTTAACCCTATATACAGGTTTTGAGCTGAGGTATTTGACTTACGTATAGTAGATTTGGTTTTAATGGTCATAAAACACAGGTACTACTTCTACAGCTAGGCCTCTAGACTAAGATTAATTTTGTCCAGCAAAATAAGAATAATCTAAAGACATAGACTGAAAGTTCAAAAGATTTCTTACCAATCCTTTTGAGGTTGAATGAACCAAACGAGAAACAAATTAAGTTTCAATGTTTTCTCTTTTTTGTAGTTTCAGTACTTCACAAAGTTACAGGAAGCACGGCACTTACTTTACAAAGAATAGAAATAAAACGAAGTTACAGACAAACGGCTAGGACTTCTTCTTAATGTTGAGATAGCAATTCAGAGCAAGTCATCGTTACAAGTGTTCAGCATCCAGTCGAAGTCCCAGCTTGACACACAAGGAATGGGGATGGCGCGAGGTCGTCTCATGGCGAAGCGTCCTCCAGAAGCACTTCTCAACTCATACTACGAGTGTATATATACTGACTCCGTCGTCTTCACCCCTCACCTTTGTATGACCCCATGGTCATCGCTGGTGGACGCCACCCTGGTCAGTCTTGTGAATGATTAACCAAAGACTGCAAAGTACCCAGTCAGCAACTTAAAGTAACTGCTGAGTGAGCACTATGCCAGCCTCAACACAAAGGCCTTCCAAGGGACATCACCAAGTTTTCCAAACTAACCTAATAGGCTATAAGTAACTAAGACATGTCTATTAAAAAAGAATACTATTGCTTTATTTGGCATTACATTGTTAATTCACCATCCACTACTTAAAATACATAAAAGTTACATCAATGATTAAGTAAAAGCAATAACTTGAAAATAAAAGAACAAGTTTTAATAAATGGAAATTAAAGACAATATAAATGCATTTTGCTACCATAACTGTGGTCTCATCCTTAGTGGCACTAGGGTCTAAGGGAGTAGTGGAGTCAATAGGTCAAAGGCAACAGAAGGGTCAGAGGGAGAACTAGGGTCAATGGGTGCACTAGGGACTGCCTGCTCCTAGCTGTAGCTGCCTTTGACTAGTGGAGAGTGTCTGGTACTGCCGCTGTTTCCCTTCTACCACTTCTGGGTTCCAAAACATCCCCTCCAGGGAAACTAGGCAGGATCAGAAACGTCCAAACCAGTGTATAAAATGGACCGTACTCACAAAATGTAGGACCCCAACATGCTCTAGGAGCACAATTAGAAAAACACATCAGAACTGGCCGAATGACTGGGAAGGAATTGTTGAGAGAGACTTGGCAGAAGTGAGACATCCAAAATTGAGACCGGAACTAAATCAAAGAAATTATCACTGAGGACACCATGAAAGGGCCCACTGCCAAGACTGAAATTTATATCCACTACTGGATCCCACAGGTTCGGCCGAGCTGACAATCACGGGCCACAGACAGGCACGGAAGTCACAACATTGTTCCCACTGGACAACTGCGAGCACCGAATTCACAACCTTGCTCCCACTGGGCAAGTGCGAATCCCTTAAGATTATATATATGGGCCCTCTGGGCGTCCGGAAATTATCGATCTCACAGGCCAGAAACTAGGGGAAACAGAAGAGTAACACAATGAATAATTAAAATTCAATTCAATTCCCAGTAATTCTTCCAATGACGAATTAAATGCATCTAGGGTCATTCAGTCATCAATAGCAACGGTCAATCAAAAATTTGTGGTTCGAATGAATAATAAGTCATCTATTACATGCACTTTACCAAGGCAGACAACCCACCCAACCAGTCCAATTAGCAAAATAATTCCCAAAAGTATCTTCCACCAATAAGTCAATAGCCAATCTAAACCATTCCATAGGGAACTGGCCAATTTAATAGTTTGATCAACTACAGTAGTGACTCCTTCACCTATAGTTTGTACTACAATTTTGAAATTCCTTCCAATAATTTGTCCAAGTGATATCTTTATCAGGACGTTCATATGTAATGTTTGTAAAGGCTGGTGCACGTAGCCATTTAAAAAAATTAATTGCATTGCCTTTACACCAGACATCTGACTTCTAATTCAGTAAAAGATGCACCAATTTTGGGTAAGGCATAATAGGTGGGAACAAATAGGTTGCATGCATGGGCTTAGAACTTGTACTGTAAACTCGTTCTATGTTTTCATAACCCATGGTAAATTTAATGACTTTGTCCCAATCTCACTAAATACAAGCCCTGTGTACATTATGACACATTGCAGGCTTACTATGCCTTATCAATTTATTTCCTGGGGGAGTATTAAGTTTCCAATGATTCTGTACTTTATTCCAAAAACAATATAAATATTCAAATGTAGGGGGAGCTTGTTTAAATGTATAATTCCCCACTGCTAAAGTTATCCACATCAATGAAGTATTATACTGTATAACATACATGGGAGGGACAAGATAAAATTTATTATCCCAACTCTGAGGGTTCTGTCCTCCTCCCACTGAAATATGCAATGTGGATCTTAAAGTAGCCAAATAGTGTGACAATCCACCATATAATGGATCTTTGTGATGTAATTCCATGCTCTGTAAGCTTGGTTGATAATAGGTTGCCACATAGAGATATTTAGCCCAATAACTATGTGTGGCTAACAGACAAGGTATGATATATCTATGTGTTTGTGCAGCTGTACATCCATACACAGTACGTCTATTCCAATGTGTAATTCCATAATCTCCATTTACTGGAGTATGCTGTGCAAATAATTTGGCAGTTTTCATGTCCAATAATGGTGAACAATTATAAACTCCAGCATGTTTCTCTGAATTTGTAGAGAGATGAGTATTGTCAAAAATTGATACTGCTTTGCCAGGTTGTTCTGAACACAACCCTGTCTGCCATTCCCCCTCACCGTCATCAATGAAATCAATTACAGTACGCCCATGCTAGTGGGAATGTATTCTATCTATCACACATTCTTCTATTTTATTAAAATCCTTAGATATTTGTGTTGATGACCCAAAATTATGTGGTGAGGGTAGAATGCTAGACCATACACAACATGCACTAATTTTGGCTGATCTTGTACTCGTGGCCAATATAGTAATTGCAGTATTTCAACATGTAACCAATGTAATGTGTCATTTAATTTATGATCAAAGTCTATATCCTTGGTTATACATTCCCCTTTATCAGGAAATGAATAATGTATTGGATAATAAGCTTTATCCACTGCATATCCCCATCCAAAATAAGGTTTTGTGTTCTTCTGAGCTATTTCTTCTAAATTTAACTTAACATTGGAGTTTCTTGCTTTCTTAAGAGAAACTCTTGATGTTTCAGTCCAATTGATAGTAAGATGGGAGGTAGATCTATGATAATCAGCTAGATCCCATTGTTCTATAGATAAGCTTGAAACCCACAATGCAGTGCCTTTATCAGCTAAATTTCCAAGCAAAACTACAGAAAGCTGCCCTTTCGGGAGCAAGTATACTGATGAGTTTTGTAATAGACCAAAAGAACAGTTCCACTGTTGTATTAACTGTGAATTTAAAATATATATAACCTGTAAACAAGTAACATTTTCAGGTTCATGCCAAGCTTGGCCTTCTAACCACATCTGATATGTGGTATTATCCATATGTACAGTAAAGGAATGATACTTAACATGATAATATAAATCTTCCAACATTTTTAAATATGTTGTACAAGGGATATTCTGTATCCCATCATTTATGTTCATTAATTTCTCGTCTTCTTCTATAGGAATAGATTTATGGTTTGCAGTTTTATTGCAATCCAGAAAAAACACTTTGACTAGCCCAAAATAAAGGGATATGAACTGACGTTGTTTCCAATTGGACATCATGTATTCGTACATATCTATGGTTAGCACTTAATTTTATATATCCAGTTATATAAAACATTATAGTGATTAATAATGTAAAAATTAAAAGTAATATTACTGTACAGGACCTTTTCAGGATGCCACTTGATTGTTGCATACTCACCCAAGTCTTGGAGACCTAGTCTATAGGCCCAAGAAGATTACCTGGTCTGCAAACAATAACCTGATAAGACTACTGCATATTCAGCAGGCCTTGTGACTCATCAATTGATGATTGGATAGTGAGGTTAAACATAGTTAACTTTTTTGTGTTGGCACTGCTTGAATTACAATGAGCAGTGTCTATAGAATTGAATTATCATCTATTGGAGATTAACAGCATTATTACTAAGAATATCATTCCCCATTTTCTAATTGCCAATCAAACTCATTTCATAAGAAAGTGGCCAGTTTAATTGTTTGGTTTATCATAGTCTGAACTCCTATGATTTGAAGTATAATTTCGAAATTTTCTATTGATTCAGTCACTTTTCCTAAGCTCCTCTGTGTCTTGAGTTTGTCTGGGCTGAGAGCATGTTGTGGTAGAATCAGCCTTACTGCTCTCTGTCCTCTCCTGTACTACTAAAGATCTTTCGTCATATTCATACAACTTCATCATTAGTTGATCTGGTGAAATGCCAAGATAAATTGTCGCTAACTGTATTCCACCTGGTAATTTCCGTCCTAATTTCTTTATACACATTACATGACGCTCAGGTGGCAATTGTGCCTGTATTTCACGGAAAGAAACTACAAGACTTGTATTCCCTATAGTTACCTGTTTATAAATTCTGTCTAACAACTCCTCTTCCATGTCTATTCCTGTTACTCCCGCTAAACAGGATAAATTCATATCACTACCCAGACCAGCACTCGGCGGTAATCCGGTGATCAAAGAAACTAACACATCTTTTGCTGAGGCAGATGATGGATAATGTGATAATAAGGGGACTATCCTCCTCATGTACTGTCTGTTATTTTCGTGTTGTTCACGCGATGGCAAACATTTTAATATTTGTTGAGCCTCTTTTATTGGACTAACATTTGATGCGACGGTATGTAGACCTGTTGTATAGTTACTGGCGTTTAACACTGAGTACGTGTTTATTGGAGTTTGAGACCGTCTTCCTACATCCATATTAGGAGTAGAGCTAGTTATTTGAGGCCACATTTCATTTTGTGGATAACCGGAGTCTTTTGGTTGGTTATAAGCTACTTTCCCTACTTCAGCGCTGCCCTGCGGTTGCTGTTGAGATAAAGCATCATAAGCTTGTATTGCTAAAAGATTTTTCATGTAATCATAACCCGTTTGGATATAAGCCTGTTTTGCATTAGTAGGTATGCCTGCAGCCTGTGCCAACTCATCACTATCAGGCAACCCACAATGGGTAGCGGCTTCACCCCAAGTATATGATAATTGGGGAATCGTGACGTCTGAGCCATGCCCTAGAAATGGGAAGGGATCTGGCGCTGTCCAATTGGATAGTTTAGGTACACCTATTTTCCTTTTACCATACGCTTCAAGCATAGTAGGATAACGGGCATCATGATATTGTTCCCAAACTCTACTTGGTTTATATAAAGGCATATAACAGTCATCTCCACGATGTGGGGGAATTCCTGTCATCTCACAATAATCATTTTCTTCTAATATAGGTGCCTCACCCGGGTCTACACTCAACATAGATGCATATTCATCATGGTCGTCCCAACGGACTTTATGCCCATACTGACCCCTTTTGGCCCTAGGATTCTCCATGTTTAATGGTAGTCCCGCGCGCATACGATCAGAATAAGGATTTATGGAGCTCATCTCCGGTATATCTCTATAATTCAATTCATCACGTCTATCCTGCGTAGGGGTGCTACTCCTTGATCGCAACGAAGGTTGTCTTTGTGTTTGAGATTGTTTCAACAAATTAGGGTTGCAATTTGGACACCTAAGACTTCTACAATTACATTTCATCCTACCCGCTAACATATCCTCCAAACTATCTCTGTGTGATGGGTGCATTCTTTCCAGCACTTTTGCGTGACCTGGAGAAGGTGACCGACTCCTCCAATTCTCAGTTTTCACATTAGAACGAGCATCAGGTTCTGTACTAGTGCCTTTGTCCATAGACTCTAGTCTTTTTAAGTGGCTTTGAGCATTGGCATAATGATTAGTCATCGATTCTTCCTCTAGGGCTTCCTCAACCTTATCTGTGAGTTCAGTTCCTTGCGCACCACGCGCTTCTGTAGGTAAAGTCTCGGTTTGCTCAGTTTGGTCTGATAATCTTAATTTACCTAACTGATCACGTAAAGGCTCACCCACATGTGTAGTTACTGAAGACGACCTACCCCTCCCTGAATATACATTTTGCCGAAATTCAGGATTTGCTAGAGTCATTTTGTTCAGACAACCATCTACGTCTCTCGCAGTGACTTGTAATCGCCCTTCAGGCTTTATCCCTATGCCCTTATGCGATAATATATCTATTTTAGGCTTCTTTTAAAGCATGCAGGATTTACTCGTGATAAGGCCTCTGTCACATATTCATCACATGACACTAATATTACTGCATCTTCATTTTCGACTAATTTATGCGCTTGTATCCACTTTATATATGCGGTATATACAACTCCTATTTCAGTATCTACAAAAGGTACTCGCGCACCATATATCGCACTGGCTGAATGTATTTGATGTAAATCCATCGCAGAATCCATATTCTCTTGTAACGTAGTATATGCTTCCTGATATAAGCCTTCTATGTTCTTACTTTCTAACCACTTTCTGGTATCCACATCCAGCAGCGGATACGCTCGCTGAACAAAGAGTACTATAATCTCCGTCATTGTATTGTTAATTTTGCCTTCCAAAGGTTAATAACTTTATCTTTTAGTTACTACTTTTAACTTACTGCGCTCAGCTCACAATGAGCTACACAATATACAATTTTCCCTAACCTGGCAATTTGACTTCCTGTGATCTCCTTGCCACTGCAGTTTCTGCTCTAAACAATCAATAATCTTACTATTTTATACTTTAACAGAAACCCGCCACCCGTTAGACACAATACCGGTATTAATTATGTCTAAGCGTTTCTTTGACTCGAGAAACCCCACTCAATTAGCCTAATACTTCGACTAATTGACTCTGCGGACAGTGACAAAGGCACATTAAACTTTTTCTAATTTAATTGCCCAACTAAGACCTCTGTCTTAAATCTCTTTTTACCTAGGATTTGTCAAGCGTGCTGCTCGCACATCTATCAGGAATACGTTTGGCGTGTTTCCGAGTATTTTAATATTTTTATCAAAAATATTTTTTCACGAAATTATTCATTGATAATAATTAATATTAATTAATACTCGAGCCCCACGTTGGGCGCCATGAATTCGTCCTCCCAAGTCGTAGCTGCAAATAACCCGGCTTTATTTTATTAATTATGCTCAAGCTCTCAAGCTCTTTGTTTCACTCCAATTGCAGCTACAATACCCCTAACCTACCATTAGGGGCTGAGAGACCTAATACCTCATACAGCTATACGTCTTACTCTACCTGTTGTACCTAATTGTCTAAATGCTGAAAGAACATCTGAAGGTGATCAGTCTTCAGTGCCCTTGTTAGACTTAACCCTATATACAGGTTTTGAGCTGAGGTATTTGACTTACGTATAGTAGATTTGGTTTTAATGGTCATAAAACACAGGTACTACTTTTACAGCTAGGCCTCTAGACTAAGATTAATTTTGTCCAGCAAAATAATAATAATCTAAAGACATAGGCTGAAAGTTCAAAAGATTTCTTACCAATCCTTTTGAGGTTGAATGAACCAAACGAGAAACAAATTAAGTTTCAATGTTTTCTCTTTTTTGTAGTTTCAGTACTTCACAAAGTTACAGGAAGCACGGCACTTACTTTACAAAGAATAGAAATAAAACGAAGTTACAGACAAACGGCTAGGACTTCTTCTTAATGTTGAGATAGCAATTCAGAGCAAGTCATCGTTACAAGTGTTCAGCATCCAGTCGAAGTCCCAGCTTGACACACAAGGAATGGGGATGGCGCGAGGTCGTCTCAGGCGAAGCGTCCTCCAGAAGCACTTCTCAACTCATACTACAAGTGTATATATACTGACTCCGTCGTCTTCACCCCATGGTCATCGCTGGTGGACGCCACCCTGGTCAGTCTTGTGAATGATTAACCAAAGACTGCAAAGTACCCAGTCAGCAACTTAAAGTAACTGCTGAGTGAGCACTATGCCAGCCTCAACACAAAGGCCTTCCAAGGGACATCACCAAGTTTTCCAAACTAACCTAATAGGCTATAAGTAACTAAGACATGTCTATTGAAAAAAGAATACTATTGCTTTATTTGGCATTACATTGTTAAATCACCATTCACTACTTAAAATACATAAAAGTTACATCAATGATTAAGTAAAAGCAATAACTTGAAAATAAAAGAACAAGTTTTAATAAATGGAAATTAAAGACAATATAAATGCATTTTGCTACCATAACTGTGGTCTCATCCTTAGTGGCACTAGGGTCTAAGGGAGTAGTGGAGTCAATAGGTCAAAGGCAACAGAAGGGTCAGAGGGAGAACTAGGGTCAATGGGTGCACTAGGGACTGCCTGCTCCTAGCTGTAGCTGCCTTTGACTAGTGGAGAGTGTCTGGTACTGCCGCTGTTTCCCTTCTACCACTTCTGGG